>JAPYYT010002437.1:0-20203 GCA_030522565.1 Ceratosolen corneri | reverse complement strand
TCAAATAAACGTAATTTTACAGCATTACCCATGCCAATTTGCCTCTGTTTCATTCTACCCTGCTATCTCTCTTTCTCCACTATTCGCCTCTCCCTCCCTACACCAGGGAGTGTGTTTCTCGCGCTTAATTCCCGAACAATAATAAATCTAATTACATATGCAGAAAAAGTAAAGAAAATTTAGATTTATCAATATCATTTCTCTGTGTGTTATTTTGATCTGTATTTTATTTATCATAGATATATAATACCATATAATTAATTAAATATTAATTAAAAATAATTTACTATTTATTTTAAACTCTTTGAAAAGAATATTATACAATTTTCCTAATGGATATATTAGTAAAAAATTAAAAAAATGAATATAACTAAAGAATAACTACATCTATAATATTCGAAAAATATTAATAGAAATGTAAGATAATTTTTCTTTATATATAACAAAATTAGTCAACCAGTAATATCTATAGTTAACTATGGGAGAAATTTACATTATATATTTTTTCGTTGTTCTTGTAAAGATTATCAACTGGATTTTAAACAAATTCGTTTATTTAAATAAAATTCTTGTCAATCATAATTTTATAATAATTCCAATTAATATATTTTTGTTTAAATTAGTTTAAGTTGATCATTATAGATAAATATTTAAACCTTTAAAAATTTGACAAAAATAGATATTTTAAAATAATAGAATTTATAAAATTCTTAATTTTATATCACATTTGATAAATTTAATGTTATAACGACTAATTAATTATATATATTAATTTTTATCAATATAAAAATTAATTCAAATGCTACATTTAATCGAGAAAAAGACAGTTTAATAAAATATAATAATTTATAAAAGATTTGATGAAATTATACAATATTCAACATTGTATAAGTATATATTTTATTTAGGAATCATAGACAGTAGTCAAATATTATTAAAATTGCTTTATATAAAATTTTATTTTATATTTCTATATTTTTATAGATAGATCTAGGAAAAATAATAATTATGTAAACACATTATAATATTTTTCTTAAACGACACATTTTTATCTAACATCATATTATTTGAAACTACACGCAAATTATCATTTTAGATAAAACCTTAAAATAATTAATAAATTTAAAATGTATATACAGTGTAAATCTAATTATAGTTAATAAATTAAGGTTTTGCAACACTATTTATACTATTTTTTTTAAATATTAAATATAGTGTCATTAACATATACGATTTTTTAATTCTTTTTCTCATTAATAGTGCATTTTACTGTTAATAAATTTTATATAAAATATTCAACTATGTTTAGGAATTTTTTAAAAACAAATACAGTAATTATGATATTAAATAAAAATTTGTTTTTTGCTTCTTTTTTATAAATTTATAAATTAAGCAGTTTACAAATAATTAAATTATCTTTATATTATCTCGAATGTCTACTTTGTTTTTTAATTTTCTAATTTTATTTATATATTAAATTAATTAAAGTCAATAAAAACTTTCTAGGTTGTTTTATATTTGACTCTTTTAGATTTACATAGATTAGCAACAAAATAATTTTTATATTTATTTACCTGAACTGCTAATGAGATTCTTTTTTTTTCTCCAAAAGATAATTGTGCAAGTTTTATTGAACAACATTTTGCTAAACCTAATTGCGTAAGTAAAACTGAAATACGTTGTTTCCTCAGCGATGATTGATAATCTCGATCCATTTTCATTCGTGCCTGTATATTATTGAATAATAAATTTATATAAAAACTTATAAGAAGCCAGCCTTTATTAGTTAATATAAAGATATACATAAAATTAATGAAAATATAAAACAATAATGTAAATACAATTAAGAAACTATTATATGCAATTTGATTAATATTCTTTAATCTTAATAAAATTACCTCTCGGAACCTAAATTTATTTCATTAGTTGTATTTTATTATTATATATAATTTATTATGTGTACATTATTTTATTATTAAATATAATTTATTATATGTACATTATTTTATTATTAAATATAATTTATCATATCTATCATACAATATATGTACATTATCTTATTATTAAATATAATTTATCATATTTACATCATTTTATTATTAAATATAATTTATCATATGTACAGTATTTTATTATTATATATAATTTAAGTACATTACTATAGTCCATGAAAAATTAATAGTTGGAATGATTAGAAGATAGTATGAACATAAAAAGGAGAGCAAGAGAAGAGAATTTAAACAAAAAATTATTTAACAAATACAAGAAGTATAAAATGTGCGAGTAAGAGAGAGATAAAGAGAGAGAGAGTGAGGATGTATTTCTGTACTCAGTATAAGAAGAAACTTTTTTAAAATGGTTCGGCCTAACTTAATTGTAATTTTTTATGTTACTATGCATTACAGTATAATTTAAGTAGACATATAAGTTAGCTTTCGTGTTAAAATTATAAATATTTAGTTAAAAGCGAATAACATATTTTTTAATTGGAATCAGTTAATTAAATCATAATTTAGATATTAATATACAAATGCACTACAAATTATTGCTAGATTAACTATTGATTCAGTAAAATTCGAATTTAATATAATTATCGGTACATTTCATAGTAATAACAGAAATTGCGAAATTCTTAATACATGCATTGATAAAATTGATTAGTCATCATCAAAAGTCACATAATATTATTTATTTATTATCACGATTGTTTCGAATAACAATTATACGATGTTTCATTTGATTGAATTTTTAAATGATGACTTTTTTTTTTAATGTGTATTTGATGAAAAATTCTAAAGAATTTATTCGAAAACTGATACAATTAAAAAAGAAATGCGTCGAAAAATCAATAATAGAAAGAACAAATGAAAATACGCGTATCTAAGAAGTATAACTATTTGTTCAGTGTTCGGAAACTAACCCAATGCTGAGTTCTCCCGCAGGTAGTGTGGGGGAGAGGCCGTATGTGGAAGGGGAGAGATAGCAAGCTAGAAAGAAATGAAGTCGCAGAAGTCGAATGTAATACTGTAAAATGGTGTTTATTGAGATAAGATGGAAAATATAGTACGAAATATAATGCGGTTTCTGTCTTCAGTGATATGTTCCGTGCAGTCGCAATATTCAGGCATAAATTCAATACCGCTAAGCTTGGATGATATTGTTTAATGCTATAATTATTCTTGTATAATTATTGATGTTAATTATTAATGATTTTATTGGCCTTTACTTGCCTTGACTGATGTTAAGGAGTTTTACAAGGACAATTAGTCTTACAGTTTGTTTAAATGTTTATTAGCAAATATGACAGGCACTGAAGTACCACGCGGCGTTCAATTATATGTTAAACGCCGTGGTAGCTCTTTTGTCCAGTAATTTATATTTGCGTATCGTTACTTGCCCTTGGTCTGCGTTTCTATGCTCTTGCCTTTCTCGGTTTGCTGGTTCACATTGGCAACGTATGCGGCGTTTATCAATTGGCCCAGAAAAAGAGAGAGCTGCAGCCGGTGGGTTCCTGTTGTGCGGCGCTCAGTCGTATGTTGAACTCCGTGAATTTCAACATAATGATGCCGAATACTGTTGTTTGAGAATATATTGTTTGATTGTAGGACTACAGTAATTTGCAATTGGAGACTTTTAGAGAGCGTGATTTCTTGGAAAATTTTGAAGCGCAGCGTGCTTACTGTTTAGTTTTGATGTCTTCACCCCGGTCTTTGAGTAGGGGTGGTCATCTTAGATTTCTGTAAGAGTGGGAAAATTTGTTGATTGTTTGAAACTAATTTTCTGTTGTCATTGGAGCTCTATCCAAAAGTGTCAACAAACTTTTACAGGAGAATGGCGAAGTGCCGGAGGTGAAGTGGTGGCAATCTTCGGAACGTTGGGTAGCGGCTTTCGTGGTTTCCCCCGACGTCTGAAGCATGGCTGGATTTTTCATGAATTCCATTTTGTGTCGGTTGGTTAAGAAATTATCTTGAAGTATGGCAATTACGCTGTTATGCCTAGAAGGTATTGTCCGTTATTTTTACTAGGCTCGTGTTATAAGACACATGATGATCCTATCGACCATTGTCTAAATCTTTTAAAACTCAGTCCGAGTAAAAACGATCGTAAATGGTCATAAAAGAAAGAGAGAGAGAGAAGTTAACTCGATGTACTTTCCGATTATATTCTTAGGCTGTTGAGACACATCTGGCAGTCATAAACGTATTGAATGTTTTTGAAAAGAATTTACAAAGAAAGAGGTAGTACGGACGGTTAAGAACAATTCAGCTTAGCCAAAATAAACGAATAAATAAAAGTACTAATTATTTCATACAATCAATACATTCTACTTTGATATACAGTTTTAATAATTACCATAAATTCCATGTGCTCCTGTACTGTTAATGATTCTACTGTAAAATCCTGTTGAGGAACAAAACCAGATATTCGTGACATTATTTCGGTATTCACAGGTTTTCCATTGAGTAATATTTCACCTGACAGTGTACCTAAATAATTAACATTAATTACAAATACAGATCATATAATTTATTATATATATATATATATATATGAACATACTATACAACAGTAATAATCTGTATATTATACAATATTTATATCTTTTTTGTATACTTTCATTAATGTTTACTCACGTATAATTTAAAGTTAATCATAACATCCATAACTAAATAAAGCATAAGTCATGAATTGAACATATGTAGCATACGTTTAAAATATAAGTACAGCACATAGCTCAAAAAAACTATCAATTTATATTTCCAAACATAATTCATACTATGTTGTAATACACAAAAAATATTTGATACTTGGACATTATCAGAGTCATTATCAAAAGTCTATAAGAGAGTAACTGAATCAAATATCAGTTACAGAAAACTTGATTTTTTTCAGAAATTTAATAAATATGTATTGAAAACTAGAAATGATAATAAAGAATTTTATTAAATTAATTTCTAGCGTTCATTCTTGTATTTCATATAATTGAAGTTTTCAATAATGGAAATAAATTGAAATGTACAAAAATATTGTAAATACCATATCATTTTAAATCCAATAAATTTGAAATTATTAGCAATATTTATATACAATTATTACTACTGGCATATTTAACAATATTACATTTCTCATTTTATTAATTGTTTTTAAATTGAATTAATATATCAATATTACTATAAACATTTAAACATTAAATAACTAAAAAATTTTGTATCAAATACCTATATATAGGATTATTCGAGATTCTAACAGAATTTCGAATGTTATTACATAATACTATTTTATTAGAAAATTGTTTTCATATGTTTTATGTTTATGACTGCCAGATGTTCTCCAAGACCCTATTAATACTTAAAATATTTCATTGGCGCGCCGCGTCAGAATCTACTGAATCATCCAGAATCGTTTAGATTCATTTAGACATCTCTCTATTTGAAATCTTTCAATAGAAAGTTGTGTAAAGTGAATAGTTTCTCAAAGATTCAGTGGCTACAAAACAATAAGAAGCTTCTAGTTGGCGCTGATAGAGAAAAAATTTCGCTAGATTGTACTACTCGATAGACGCAATTGAAACACCAAAGGCAGCCGCCAACATTCAATCGCCTTGTACGCAAAGATAAGCACGTGCAAGCACGAGCAGTGTAATCAAGGAAATTACTGCTGAAGCGCAATTCATCAATTGCCAGTGGCATAAACATGTACCTGATTCGACACTAATATCCAGTAAGTAGAGATACCGACTCGCAGGTACACCCTGCTGATCTAAAATAACACAACGAGAACGACATATAATGCATAATTACTTAACACCACTCCACGTGTGACGATATTCAATTTAAATCTACATATTGTGCCCGTGCGGAAATTAGTAACATTTAATTAATCTCACGGAACTGAACGCATATTTTAAATTCACTCCAAGCTTCGCGGTATTCAGTTTACTCCTGAATATTACGATAGTTCAAAAGTTACAATTCGAATTAAATATATCATTATGTATTTACCATAATCATAAGAAACAGCATTATATTACAATACATTTAAATAAAAACAGTTTTACATTATATCATACGCCGTCTTCGTTTTCGTTTCTTTATACCCTGCTATCTCTTCCCTTCGGGTTAGCTCCTGAACAAGGATATATAAATATCATAAATATAAATAAATATCGATTATGAATTATTTCACGACTTGCTTGCATTTTTATGCTTTAAATTTAAAAATAACAGTTTATATAATATTTATATAGCATACAGTACTTCGTGTTACAATGGGTATTAATACTTGTAAAATGTTCCTGCAAGTTTTTCAGAATAATTTATCATTCAAATGCGATTTTCATCGGATAATTCTCAACTTGTCAGTGACCTATGTATAGATAGACAATACTACACATTATCGAAAAACAACCAAAAACAAACAAATTAAAATAAAATATTTTTTTGTTTACAGATTAAAACATATTAAAATATATTACAATATTATTTATGGTTAATATTTATTCATTAAAAATATTCTTTATTTGAACTATAATTCATTTTTAAAATATTTATTGTGATAATCAATTAGTTGTAAAGTAATATATAATCACATATAAATATAATATAATAGTAAAATAAATAACTAAAAGAACATTTTAGATATAAAATTCTATTAAATCATTAATAAACTTTAATAAACAAATAAATTGTCAAATATAAATCAATAAATATACTATTACATGATACTATTGAAATTCAGCATTTTATACAGTATGGAATACGTTGTGCATTTTTATACATTATTGCTAAGTATTATTGCAAGACTAAGTCATACAATTGAGGCAATGTACAAATACATAACATACTTGATAGCTATCATGTTAATTTTAATAAAATACATTAAAAATATATATCAATAAAGATTTTAATAAAATAAAAATGCATTAATAAATAATTATCAATTATTTGGATGATTTTATTGAATAAACATAGTCTTTATGCGTAATTAAAAGCTACTCTGTATATATATATATATATATATATCTTTGTAATAATTTTAATTTTATTAATACAATAAATAACTTTCAAACTAAGCAAAATTTTGTAATATAAATATAAAAGAAATATATGATTATATAAAAAATCCTTGACTTAATTATTCTTACAGTATATTGTTACTTTTTTTTATTTTACATTATATTTGGTTACAGTTAATAGAATTATTGTTCGCGAATTAACCCGAGTGTACTCTCCCAAAGCTGTGGAGTAGGATAGACAGATAGCGAAAGTCACGTAATAATGGGGATGAAGTAGATTGGAGTATGTGATGCGTGATGTGATATTATAAAATGTTTTATTAACATAGAGTAAAATTGATCAATACAGCCTCGATGACTAGTTGTAAATTGAACACCACTTTGTATGGGAATGACTTTATGTGTGTCTCGATCATCAGTTGTAAATTGATCACTGCTCTATATCTATTAGTAATGTCTAATGAACTTGACTATCTATATGTAGTTTTTAATATCTATATGCATTGTAAAGTTACATAATTTATTCAATAGAGATATCAAAAATTCGTTAAACATTTAGTTATATAAAGTAATTACTAAATATTACCTAATAAGTATAACAAATTTTAAATCGAAACTTATAAATATTCAGATGTATTAAAAAATAATTTACGAATAAATAAAAATAGTATAATTCTACATATTTTTAAATTTACATTAAATCGTCCATTGTTAATTATAAATATATTAAAGGATGTTTACCTTTAATTCGCAGACTTATTCTTGCTAGTAAACTTGTTTTTCCAGCGCCGCTAAATAAAAGAAAGTCAATTTATAAAATATTTTCAGTTACAATTTAAAAATATTTAAATTGAATAAATACCTTGGACCCATTATAGCCATTAAAGTTCCGGACTTTACGATACCATGAACTAATTAGTATCCATATGTAAATAAAATTTTAATTAGTATATAATAATTATTATTTATCTTATTAGGGATTATTTTAATTATAATTGTAATTCTGTTATTAATGTATATTAACTAGTTAAATTACCTTTATTTAATAATTTGATATATTCAATTTGTTTTCCAAGAAAAAAATCTTGTAAATAATTTCCGCTTCTTCTTCTTTCAACGTTACAAGAAATATTCCTCCAAGAAAGACATAATTCTTTTGGTAAACAAGACTTTGTCATTTGAGATATTGATACATCATTGTTGTTCTATAAATTACGTTAATTATTCATTATCATTAGATAATATTTTATAATCTAAACATAAAAAATCCATAGAAATAGTTAATAATATTGATTTAATCTTAAAATCGATATGCATTACTAAAGTATAAAAATTTTATCATTTTATATTTTTTAATTTTAATTTTATTATAATATAGAAATAAAAATATATAACTAATTACATTTTAATTTTATTATAATATAGAAATAAAAATATATAACTAATAACATTTTTATTTTATATTATCTTTTAGAAAAATTCTTATCGGTTTTCTAAAAATTATAATTTTTTATTTATTTAAAAATAATTTTCACTTTCATTATGATAGTGTCTGGTAACTAACCAAAGTATGAATTCTCTCCAATGTGGAGTTGAGAAAAGGCAGCTAGTAGAAAGGGAGGGATATGAGGATTATTATATGCTGAGCCTACAATGTCTTGTAAAATACTGTTCGAGATTCCGTATAAAAATCAACAGTCGGAACATCGCAGTGTAATCAAACAAAAATTGAGAACAAAAGGACGCGTAGAAAGGATAAAAAAAAGTTTTCAATTGAAGTGCTTTATTTCACGTGACCGTGCTAGAAAGAAAATAGTAAAGAAAATATTCATACCGTCACACGCACACGTTTGACAATTTTAATTAATTCTGCTCATCAGTCACATTATATATCCATTCTTTAGAAAATACCTAAAGAAATACTGTACTACACTGTCTTGTATAATATTGTAAGATGATTTTATTAAAAATAAATTGGAGAATATAACGTTGTTGTTCCTTTGAGAGCGGGGTGCTTCCGTACGATCGCTTTATTCAGGCGTAAATAGAATATCGAGAAGTTTGGAAAAATGGTTAATTATATGTGTGTAAAATTCAGTTGTTGATTCTAGTTGATGTTGGTGTCAGAATGCTCCATACTGTATTTATATATGAATTGTAGTTAATGTTCAGATCAGTATGTTCCATACTGTAGTTATATATCATTAATGGGGCGTTCAATTGTTAAATTGTATACCGCCTCAGATCTCACTATGGTGTGATAAATATGATAAATACAGATAGTTGGCAGTTTCTACTGCCTATTACTTCTCACCTTGTCCTCTATGGGCTTTTGCCGGACCAACCTGGAGCCTTGTTGTACATTCTGGCGACATCCGGGTTGCCGTCACAGCGTAAGAGGACAAGAAGTAGCAAGGAAGTAGATTTGAATTGTACTGGTTGATCATCAACGTCGCATTGAAACTTCTTTGTACATTTTACCAAGTCACTGTTGTTTTGAGAATCTCCTTTTAACATCCTCCTTGAAAAGCTCCCTGAAAAATTTTAACCCGCAGCGCGTGAGCTGCTTAGTTTTGATATCTTCACCCCGCCCTTGAGTTGGGATGTTTATCTTAGAAGTCTTTGTGAGTGGGAAGTTTTGTTGATTGTATGAAAACCAATTTTCTGTTATTGGAGCTCTAGCCAAATAATGGCAGAGCCCTTTTACAGGAACTGCACGGACTGCGTAGTTTGGAAGCATGGCTGAGTTTTTCATGAATTCCAATTTGTGTTAGTTCGTTAAGAAATTATCACGTAGATTGGCGAATATGCTGTTATACCTAGTAGGTCTTGTCTGTTGTTTTTACTAGGCTAGTATTGCAAGACACGTGATATATAGAGTAATAACGGTGTAAAAATTGGTCATAAATGAGAGAAGTGAATATTCGATGTATTTGTGTACATCGAATTACACAATTATATACGCCTTTATTTTATTCTCCCCTGATATCACTGTGAGGCTCTCCCTCACATCATTTTGGGAGAGCTTATAAATTTATAAGTTATAAATTTATTTGATCTATTTGATAAATGACTAATGTTCATCAAACGAGGTATAACTAATAATTTAAATTAATATTTTAAAATAATAAAAATGTGAAAAAGATTTCAGCTATATTACCCAAATATTGTAATGTCATGTATCGCGTGGCAAGCTTTCATATTAACTCTATAATATTATTCATGAATACAAAGCTTTCTGATAAATTTATCAAAATTCCATCCTTACCATAACGAATATATGTATAAATTAATTTTTCGATGAAAAAATTTAATTAAAGTATGCAATTCACATATATGATAAATATAAATAAATCTACTATAACCGTCCAGCGATATGAAAGTATAGTAGAAAGTAGTAACAATAAAGTTATTAATAAATTTAGAAATTTTATTATAATCTTTTTACTTTTGTATATAAAACAATTATTAATTTTTTTTATAATAAGTGACGAAGTAATTGATATGAACTACGTAATTATATATTAACACTTTAAATAATTTATAATTATATATTTTTGTTAATTTTATTTAATCATTTATATTTGTAATAATTCAAAATCTTTTATGAAAACTAGTTATTCATATAAATATAATAAATAAGATAGGCCTATTCCATTGCATTGTTAAATTTATAACATTTATATTATTTTATCAATGGAATTTATCAAAATGTTTTCCAACTTTTATTATATATAATTTTTAGATAACAATAATAGGTTAAAAGTTTAATAGAAATAAAATAATATAAATATATTTTATTTTTTATATTAATACAAATTTTATTCAATTTCGTTATCTTCATATAAAACTTTTTGTAATTATTTGATTCTAAAAATAATATTATATTTTTATTGATGTTATTTCAAATTATATAAACTATTATACTAATACACATTCATTTATTGATGATTTCTTTGGTTATTATGTATAACAATTAAAATTATAATATTTCATGATTCATAGTGGTAATGCACTATCAATATATATAGCCCAAAAATATAATAGTCAAATCTGGTAGTAACATAATGCATTATGAAATGCTATGTATTCTCTTCGAGATGATGAGAGAAAGATGCAGATAGTGGAAGAAGATAAATAGTGGGATAGAAAGAAATGAAGTCGAAGAAGTCGTATGTAATACTGTAAAAATGACTTTAGTGACAATGTATTGGAAATATAATGCTATTATTGTTTTGAATGATATGCACAACCTCAATATTCAGTTATGAATTGAATATCACGGAGCATGAAATTATTCTATTAATTATGCTGTATTCTTTGAATAGTACTATATGTATTTGCTTCCACACAACTGTAATATTTCGAATATCTCAAAAATTGGAATAATTGTATTAATTATGTGATTCAACAGGGTGTTATCTGCGGGTTGTTGTGTCTGCTTATTGGATTGGCTGCTGAAGCAAGTGCCGAGGAAAGTAACGTTAAATTAATGAATTGAAGGTGTGCAGTCGCTTAAAGCCGCACTGGTTTTCACTTACTTGCTGATTATCTCTTATGCAGACGAGGGTAGCATTTAGTTGTAGATGGAATGTCAGTAACCACTTCAAGTGTTTCTACATTGTCTGGCTAGTAATCATATCCAGCAAACTATGTAGACCTTTTTATCAGCGTCGTGTCGATGCTTCAATGTAATAAGCCGATTACTAATTCTTGAAAAAACTTTTTTTTGGGATTGTATGTATTAGCTAATCTGAACTTCATTATGATCACACATTACTGAAATTTTTGAAGATTCTGCCGCGAAGTGCGAGTGCAGTCTAATTTAATGTCTTCACTGCTCCTTGTGAGAAGACGGTCTTCTTGAACTTCTATGAGAGTGAGAAGTGAGAGTGAGAGAGTGAGAGTTTCGGTGACTGGATGTCAGCTGATAATTATGATATCACAGCGCCCTTGTCAAGTAGTGTGAATGTCCTTGAAATGGGGTGGAGACAAAGTACTAGTAATTATGCTTCCAAGTGTTCTGTCGCGGCTCGCGTTGTTGCACGACAGTTGAAGCGTCACATGTTGTTTATTGTTTTCCAATTCTGAATCGGTACGTTATAAAAATGGCACCATGTGTGGTAACTACGCGACGGTTCCTAAAAGATTTTATACGTTGAATTTGCTAAGTTCGCATTGCAAGACACGTAATAGTCATATCAAACATCCTCGTGCTTTCTAGATACAGTTTGAGTAAACGGATCGTAAAAAGGTTTTTAGCGACAAAAAGGTACTTAATAAATTTTGTAGTCGTTGTCGTAGGTTCGTGGGTCACATCTGACAATTATAAATATAAGATATTCTAAGGAATTTTTAAACAAAGGGGTAGTATGAAGAAGCAATCGAGAGTCTAATGGAATCTCGAACAATATGAAAATTATGTTCAAAAGTACATTCTGAAAATCTATTTATATAGCACAGTTTAGATACAAATAGCATTCAACATTATAAAAATTTTATAATTATTATATTTATTAAATTTATTAACATTAATTTTTATGTTTCTGATTATACAAATATTTAACAATTATTTATAATTTGAATAATTATACTAGAATATATTAGTATTCTGAATTTTTTTTATATGCAATTAAAATATTTGCATAATATTAATAAACATATGATGGGTAATATGAATATAATATAGGGGAATGAATAAAAATATTATAGCATTATTGGAAATTATTGCTTATTATTATTAGAAAATTACTGCTATTTATATTCACCTAGAAGAAGTAAATTGAATATCTTCTGTAAAAAATATATTTAAAATGATTTCATCTACTAAATAGTAATTTTTAATCAATAGATGTTGATTAAATATTAGTCTAGGATCACGCTAAATAATTAAATTATTAATAATCCTAAATTATGATTAAGGATGCATAATTATAAATTATAAATAATGAATAAATTAAACTTAATCTTAATTAAGGATGTATAATTGTCAATAATAAATAATAAATAAATTCTAATTCATGTTATTCAATTAAAATATTTATATATTTAAACTATAATTTATGTTTTATATAATTTATAATTTATCTCAATAATATTAATATTATTGAGACAAATTAACAGAACCATTTTTATTTATATACAAATAATTATTATTAACATACATATTTTATATAAACAATGATTTTAAATATAATAAATATAATTTTTTAAAATAATTTAAACGAATATGTTAAAAATTTAATGAATATATCCATTTGATTTCATATTTTAAATATTCAATGAAAAGAAGTTCAAGGAGGAGTTAAGGAGTTCAATGAAAAATATTAACATGTAAATAATGGCAATTGCACTTAAAAACAAAGAAACAATGCACAT
Organism: Ceratosolen corneri; assembly: GCA_030522565.1. Classification (NCBI taxonomy): domain Eukaryota; kingdom Metazoa; phylum Arthropoda; class Insecta; order Hymenoptera; family Agaonidae; genus Ceratosolen; species Ceratosolen corneri. The sequence continues at coordinate 6,810 of JAPYYT010002437.1, read as the reverse complement.
AAATATTTATTATACTACTTGGTATAATTATGAAACAATTTTTTATTTTGATATTTTTAATTACATTATAAAAAAATTATTAATAATAAATCAAATAAAGAAAAGTATAATCTTTAATTGCAGAAACTCATAGTTAATTATCAAAAATGAACAATAAGAATGTTTATGTGATTAATACGAAAAAACTAAAATTAACGATTACTTTTAAATAACAAATTATATTACGAAATTATTTTCAAATCTGTAAAATCATAAAATCTATATATTTTTTATTAATTTTATTTGTTTTAATTTTAAATAATCTATACCTAATTATATAAATTTATACAGTTAATAATAATATGAAAATTTTATTTTTTTTAAATTAAACTGTAATAATCACTAATACACATTAAATTAATATTATCATAAAGCAAAGAGTATAATTATATATTATGTGCCTTATTATGACAGGTAGGATGGATATCATATTTGTCAACGTGTATTAAGTGTATACTTCAGTTTCATATTTCACATTGAAAACCAATCGATACGCTGTGACTAGTATTGTGGCAATATTAATTTTAATGTAATACATAAAATTATATAACAACAAATTTTAATTAAAAACATTTAATAAATTATATATATTTTTTTTTTACCTGAAAATATACTACAAAGCATTAACAGCTTTATAAAAATAGTTCGAGCCAGTATTAGAAGATATTTCATTAAAATTTATAAAGAATTTAAAAAGCATTAAATTGTTAATTATGAAATTTGATATTTTAAAAAATGAATAATATATATCATTATAAAATTAAAATAAATTACTTAAGTTAAAAATATAAATAATATAAATATTCTATATTTTATGATTATTAATTAATTACATAATTACATAAGTAAATGTTTTAATTTAAATCTTATTTATTAACATAAAAATCTGCAGGGGTTTCTTATTTTTTAAAGATAAGGAAAATTTATATTAAACATAAATTAATGTTTTTCATATTTCATTATAAACATCTATAAAGAGTTGTTAATTTTACTTGCTTTGATATTCTTTGAATTATGAATTTACTAATCTTATTATTATATAAGAATACTAATAATTTATATATATATATATATATATATATATATATATATATATATATATAAGAAAATTGCTAAATAAATATTATTATAACATTATTAGAATTATTTGAATATTTTAAGCATGCTAATAGAATATAACTCAATATGTGTTTATTTTAAACAAAATTAGTCGTTCCAAAATGCATTTACTTGAAATTTGAAGTAATTGATAATTTGGACCTGTATTTCAAATCGTTTTATTTCATTTTAATACATATATACAATATTATATGCATATAATTTTAAGGAATGCATACATTCAAAACAATCAAACGATGATTTTAAAATATTAAACAGTATAATGCTTGAATACAAGTAGTCGCGTACATCCATATGACGATTAAATGCTGTGAGAAATTTGCGGATCATGCAAATTCAAAAGTACTCATTCTTATGATTTCTCTTTTTTAACTTCTTTTACATGTAATTTCTAAATATATTCTGTTTTTATGAATTTAATCCTTTTATAACTTCGTTATTTTACTATTTCATTCATTTCCTCTTTTTATTTCAAATGTATAATTTTTTTTTCAAAGCATTGATATTTTTATTTAAATTAATACATTAAGAAAACCGATCATTTTTGTTTTAATTTCTCACATAATAATAATTTTTTTTTTGCTTATAATTACGTTATTAATAATTGCGTAGAATTTATCAAATCGATAAGGTTATGATAATATTTTAGCTAACAAAACGAAATTTGTTAAGAATTAGGAAAACGTTTTTCTATAAAATGTATACAAATATGGTATAATTAAAAAATATAAATTTTTGATGTATTTTGAAACGTAAAAACTTTAAAATAATCAAATAAAACTTTCCTATCATGAGTAGAAATAAAATTTTGCGGTGAAAATTTGAGAAAAACAATATATCACTATGAAAATTACTATACAATTACTATACTATACAATTACTAGACTAAAAAAATAGTTAAAGCTTTAATTATTCTCAAACTGACATATATTTTTTCTTATAATTAAAAAAACATCCTTATCAAATGATCTATTGACAATAATTGAATCCTTACGATTCATAATAAAAGTTATCATAAATATTATAATTTTTAAATAATGTGAATGGTTGATTACAAAAATATTCGTTAAAATTATAAATGAAATTCGATGTAATTTTATGATTTTGATAAAAATATTAAGTTATAACTTTAATAATATTAATGATAACAATTTAAACTATTTTTAATGATTTAGTGTGTATTATATTATTAAAAAACATGGTATTAAAGATTAAATATTTTTCAAATCATAAATATATATTTATATTGTTTTGCTCTACAATTAGAGAAAATTTATATTTTATTCAAAAAATTTATATTTTAAGCAAAAAATTAAATATGTTCAACTAAATTAATATAAAGAAAGCATTATTTTATACTTTTAATTCTATTATATAAAATTAATTTTAATTTTTTATTTTTGTCTATCTGGCCAATAATTTATTATTTGATAATTTGTTTATGAATAATTCTTTATGCAATTTAATGATATGCATTAATATTACTTTTTAATTAATAATTATTATGAATTTCTTGATTTATTGATTATAAAATTATTCAATGTAAAGGAATTAGACAATGTTTTTCTTATTCATAATTATAAATAAATTAATATTAATTTAATTTTTGATTCAAATATCATATATTATCAAATTACATAAAAATAAATTATTATATTATTAAAATATTATAAATACTTGATTTGATATATTGAGAAATTGAAAAAAATAACAAGAATAGAAATATGTTTTATATTTAAATACAATATTAAGATAATAAAATTTATTATATATAATTTATTATACTAAGATAATAAAATTTATTCATCTAAAATATTTCTTTTCTATATAAGCTTTATTGAAAGAATATTTTATTGAAAAAATATATTTTGTAAAAAGAATTTTTGTGAATTGATTTGTAAAACTACATTTCTGTTACATAAAAAATTTTTTGATTGTATTGGTATTATGCTTAATGAAGAGTTTATAACATAGTTTTTGAAAAATAATCAATATAATAATTTACTTCTTATAATAGAAAAATACAATTTATATGGTAAAACATTAAAATTTTTTGTTATAAGTTCGTTTTGTTATAGGTTTGTTTTTGTTATAAATTCGTTTTGTTATAGGTTTGTTTTTGTTATAAGTTTTGTTATAAGTTTTATTATAAAATAAAAGAAAAAGTAACGTGAATATTGCATATCCTTTTTTTTAATTACAACAATATTTATTAAAAAATACCATATATGTTTAAATACCAAAATAAATACATATTTTATGTATAAATTAAATATTTAGAATTTCAATATAAATTAGTATAATTTACTTACTTTGTTAAAACCAAATAATATCATGATTGATTTGACAAAGGACTATATTACAGTTGCGTTAAATATAAAAAAGAACAAGAATCATTCGTCAATACAAGCAGAATATGTAGACTTGGAGAAGCGTAGGAAAATATGCGTTATGTAAGATTTAATAAATGAAACTCGAGTAACTGTTCTTAATATTTATTTTATGTTGTTATGAAACCGATATTGAATTTGACAAACATATCACCCTGTAATAAAACTGCAGAATTGCGAGACGTTTCACCTTGTGAAAGAATAAGAACTCATGCTTAGTAACTATTCACTTATTCCCTCTACTTTTACAGATGTTGATTTTCTTATATAATTGTTCTTATGAATGATCTTGTAAATGAGCAACTTTTACTACAAATTATTATATTAAACGTATAATAAACAATAATTTTACATAATTTTGTTGATATAATACACTTTATAAGTCGTAATTTTAGTAACTTTATTTTATTTTTTAATTTACTTAATGGAAATAAACATGAAATTGTGACAGCTAATAAGTAATCTAATAGAAAATGAATAAAAATAAAAAAATAAAATTAAAATTTTGTATATTATATGAAAAATACTATAGTCATACTTTATGAAATAAGGTGGTATATATGGAATGATACATTAAAAATATATTTGTATGTATATATTTAAATATATTTAATATATAAATAAATATTAAATATTAAATCAAATTAAATATATACATATGTACATATTCAAAAAGTTGCATGTTAGAAATATTGATTTGCAAATAAAGTAAAACATATAAGATTATTTAATATATGACAATTTAATATTGTATTTATATTTACAAAATTTGATATATATTTAATTTGAAAATTTTACATTATAATGTAAATAATTAAATTAAATTTTCTAGAAATTATTTCTAGTATTCAAATAAAAATGTAAATTTCATACCATTGTATTTTTTAACTTTGGATAGAACCAGCTTTTCCGTTTTTTTACATAAATTTCATAAGTTATTCATATACATATGTTCGGGTTTTTACCCGCGTGTAAATTCTCTCTCCGATGTGTGGATGAAGAGAGACGGATAGTGGAAAGAGGATGATAGAAATGAGATTCAAATATACAAGTCGTGGGAGGAATGTGCTTGAAATGTAGTAAATGTAGTTTATTGAATGAGTATAAAGCAATATATTTAAGTGTGTACAAAATGTGGCGAGTTTAGATATAAGCAAATTATAATAGTAGCGGCGATAAATTTATTGAATAGATTTACAATATGATTGAAAAACGATGGTTAGAAGAACTGTTGAAAATGTTAGAAGAAAACAAGATGTTTACCGGGGAGTTTAAAGGGTTAAGTCGTAGTTCAGGAGGTAACTACCTGATTTTCCATGCGATCGTGTTCATATATCGGGCATCCCCTCTATTGTTCTATTGGGAGTGATGTCGGCTAAGTTAGAGGGGGGAAGGAATGCTATAACGTTTAGCTAGGGACGAGAAATAATAATTTTCTAAACGTTAATATAATTGGAGAGTTTCGTTATCGAACGGAATCTCGAACAACATATAAAAGCAAAAGAGCCGGATCATATTTCTATTTATAGATGTTTCATATGAAAAACTAATCAAACATAAATATATATATATATTTTTACGTACATATTTTTTTAAATACATATATAATTCAAAGTATGATTATTATTGAACTATAAATGTATGATTGTATTTTTAATAAAATTGTGTGAAGTTAGCAAAAAAAAAGAAAAACAGAATTTAAAATATTTATTAAAATACTGAAATAATAAAATATATTTATAAGAAAAATTATTTTATTATTGAATAAAGAAATTAATTTGCTTAATCATGTAATAGAAAATGTAATCTTTTTTTTAACAATTACATGAATTTTAAATTGAATTTTTAATATTTAAAATAATGATAATCTGATTTGTTTTTAAGTAAACTATGTAATTTGACTTAATTAACTAAATTTAAAAAATATAATAATTTTCTTTGACCCATTCTTGAAAGATTATTATGTAATAAAATTAAAAAATATACAAATTTTATAGAATTTAAAAATTTTAATTTATTATAAATTTTTCAGATTTATGATATAAAATACATCTTTCCAATGTATTGTTTGTTATAAAAAGTTATTTTAATTTATTCTATGAAATTTTACTATGGCATTATGTTCAAGATTCCGATCGACATATTATAATATGGAAATAATACTTATAGGTAAAAAAATAATATTATTTAAATAGGTTTATGGATAATATTAGAGATAACAATTTTATAGAAAAAAAAAATAAAACATATTCATATATTATACATATATTTTAATACACATCACACGAATATTAATTCATATTATATATAATTAGCACAATTGAATAAGTTTTTCTTTTAAATCGAATAAATATAAATTAATTTATTAATATAAATAAAATGGCTAAATAATCGTGAGTCTGATATAAACAAGTAACTGTGCAACAAGGGTCAGCAGAACTAGTCGTGAAGTAAGAGCATATCAATGGATTTGCACTAACTATCGAAGCATAAAGAGAATAATGCAGCATTAGTATAGCGATTCAAATAATATAACATAACATGTAACGTAAAAATCAGTACTGGAATATTAGTATTAAAAATATTGTTAAAGAAAATTATAATTGAATGGGTTCGAGAACCGAATATAAAATCTAAAATCTCTAAATAATATTGTTTATTTTCTTTTGCCTTGAATGTTTTTTATATTTATGATCGCCAGATGTCCTCAAAGAGCAACGAATTTTGAAGTAATATTTCATATATATTTTTGAGTTGACAGTGTTTTGAAACGATCGAGTTATCCTTGCATTGTACTCACAAGGTCTTCGATGGTCTGTACGACCATCATGTGCTCTGCAAGGCGCGTGTCATAAAAGCAACGGACAAATCCTTCCAGGCATTAACACGTAGTGTCAAATATCGTACGAAATGTTTATAACAGCATAGATGCATATTTTGTATACTGTAAATGTTAAGTGACGTCGAGAAAAGGTCTTATGCGCCGATCCGGCGCCCCGACGTGCGGCCGGCCGACTGCTGTTTCGAGACCTCCACCGCCTAATGTGGCGGTAACAATAACGGTCAAAGGGCACCAATGACAACTGAATAATTAGGTGTCAACCAATCACCAAAATTTCCCACTCTCATTCGATGTGCAAGAAAAGTCCTCCCCCGCATGGAGCGGTGTCAAAAGTTTAAGTACAGCGGCGCAAGAGCGTCACTTCAGATTCCGCTTGGTCTCCAGAATCATGGTATCGATTCTTTGACCTGTGATCTCTCA
>JAPYYT010002436.1:0-18053 GCA_030522565.1 Ceratosolen corneri | reverse complement strand
TCAATAAAATAACATTTATTTTATCACCTCTCCTTTCGCTATCTGTATCTCCTGATTCCATCTGGGAGAGAAAAAATCACACGGGAGAAATTCCGAACAATTATAATCAATCATTTATTATTTATTATACATTGTTAAGTTAGCACAGTTATTTATAATCATTGTAAATATCCAAAGAGAAGTTCAAGGAACAGATCATAACAGCAATACTTCATTGTACTGATACAAAATACTATTTGACAGTCTGCTTCAGCCCTCCACCAATAAATAGCATCGTAAAACCATTCAGCAGTCCTTTAAGGGCAAGAAGTGCATTTCTAAGTAATACTTACTGTTCGGGCGCGAACCCGAGTGTGAATTCTCCCCACGAATGTGTGACGGAGAAGCAGATAGTGGAAGTGTTGAGATAGCAGGGTAAAAGAATCGTAGACAAAATCGGCGTGTGTAATGCCGGTAAACACTGTGTTTTATTGAACATATAATAAATTGAAGAAGTCGCACTTGTTTATACAGTCAAATACACTATTGTCTTCGTAATGATTTTTATATTGCCGCACTTACATGATACGCGAAACGTAGATTGTTTATAAATGGAATCTATATTCTTTGGTTAGGTTTTTATACAATTGATTCATGCGTGAACTGAATGCCGTGGAGTTTGGAAATGGTCTATATTACAAGTCAATTTGTGTAGTCGTTGTGTATGGTTGTAGCGTCTAATTTAATAAGATAGTTGATGTCCGAAAATGACGGCGACGGGCCCCGAATTGAATGACGCCTAGACGAGCCGCCGCGTGATCTTATAGGTCATTCGGCTTAGAGGGCGAGGAGGTCTCGATCGGCAGTGAATTGCCAAAGGAGATTACGTATCTTCGTTAGTTCAAAAGGTGTACAAGCCGAATTGAGGAAGACAAGGAGAGACGTAATTGTTTCTACTTGCCTCTTAGTGCGCTGCTCCAGCTGCACTCCTCCTGGGAGCTCCGTCCAGGATGGGAAAACTTAGTCGCGGGCTTCTTAGCTCAGCGTACTCAGCGTCGGGTAGAAGCTTCTTACGTACGGAAGCCGTTTGCTGGGCTTGAAAAGACTCATCTGTAAGACTACGGTACTGCACTGGAGACCCTTCCAAGATGGGTTGGAAGACTTCGAGAAACTTCTGCCCTCAGGGTGCGTGCGGCCTCCTTGTATAGCCGCAGCGCTAGCTAGGCCGCCGAGGGTATATAATTGTCGAGTGGTGGGGGGTTAACTAATTTCCCTACGTTGGCGAGATACATAAGCATGGAATGTCAACTTCTTAAGAAAGGGGTAGGGGGCGAAGGCTATGACGGTAGAGAGGCGGCTGCGCTGCAAACATGCGTGCGCCCTGCGCCAAGACGTAGCGCGCTGCAGTTCATAAACTTGCTGCGCTTTGGCTGGTGCTGCTGGGATTTTAAAATATATTTGGCTCGCACGAAAGACACATGGTAGCACCGTCGAAGTACCATGGTGTGAGAGTATCGTTACAAATTCAGACGCAAACAATAGATGTACATTGCAGGTGTTACCTTGGGCTGAATAATGGCAATCACGAAATATGAGATATTCAAACATAATAATCACAAATAATATTCATAAAATAATAAACAGATATTGTAGTAAAAATAAAATTCAAACGAAAAAATTGTATTATATAGTGACGACTCGAGATTCTGAATTTTGGAAATTGAATTGAATTTTTGAATTTTTGAATCTGAATTTTTGAAATTGAATTTGAAATTTGGAAAAATTCTGAATTCTGAAAATTCGGAATCTCAAACACTTACTGATAATACTTCCAAGTAATAATACACCCTTCAACATAAAACTGATCGCCAATATTGCATGGATAGCATCTTGGTTTTAAGTAAAACGTAAAAGTGAAAGTACAACGTTATATTTTTCATCTTATCAATAAAGATAATTACAATATCACACCTGACCATTGCAAACAGTAATTATAATGTCCCTACTATTCCTCGCCTTCTACTATTTGCCTTTCGCAATTACCAGCTTGGTGAGAATTCATATTCGAATTAATTAATTAACATAATATATTTATATCTATTCGAGAACCCAATAGAAACCCGAAAGTCATTGAATAATATTGTTTCTTTTGACATTTGCTTTGAATGTTTTTTATATTTCTGATTGCCAGATGTCCCCGAAGAGCCAACTAATATTCCAATAATATTTAAAATGTATTATCTCGTTGACAGTGACTTTAAACGTTCGAGTTATACGAACATTGCACTCGGAAGATCGTCAATGGTCAATATGACATCACGTGCACTGCAAGGCGCGTGTCGTAAAATTAACGGACAAATCCTACCAAGAACCCACGCGCAGTTGCTAAATATTGAAATTGAATAGTGTAAAAAAAATTGAATAGTGTAAACTTCGTACACTATTTATTACAATATCATTTATTTACACCATTTACACTTATCATTACAACAACATGTAAACAATAGTGTAAACACAAACGGGCCGAAACATCGGTACAAGGTTTACGCGCCGATCCGGTGTTCTGACGTGCGGCCGGCCGACGCTTGTATGCCTCCACCGCCTAAAAGGGCGTTGACACTACCGGTCAAAGGGCACCAATGACAAATGAATAATTAGCTCTTAACCAATCACCGAAATTTCCCACTCTCATAGATGTGCGAGAAAAGTCCTCCCCCGCAAAGAGCGGGGTAAAGACTAAGTATTGCGGCTTCGGCGCACCTCATCATTAGTTTACAAAATCATAGTATCGATTCGTTGACCTGTAGTCGCTCAATATACGGTTGTGTATAGTGAGTTGCTTCTCCGCGACCAGTGTGTACGAGTAAGGCATCAAGGTTCAAGGAATACACTGAAAGAGAAGCAAAGAACTCTGGACTGTGCTACAACCTCAACGCGACCAAAGTAGAGGCGGTCGCCAATACTCAATCGCAGCGCGCAAGTAAAGTGCGAACTAGCACGAACGGAATTATCCATTGAGCTCGCACTCAGACCAGCAAGTAAACCCTATTGATCTTAAAGGAAAAAACAAGTCCATGCTTGGTAGGATTCGACTGACGCCTGAATATTGCTATAGTGTGGACTACAACGACATGCAATTCATAAAACAACATCACACGAAGCATTGTAAGATTCAACTTACGCCTGAAGATTCCATAATATAACGGAACTCAACATATTTATAAATTCACATCTAGCTATCGCGGTGTTCAATTCATGTCTGAATGGTAAGATAGTTCAAGAGTTGTAATTCGAATTTATAACACATCATCAATAACACATCATATTTCAATGCGTTAAATAAACACGATTTTACAGCATTACCTGCGCCACTTTGCCTTTGTTTTATTCTACCCTGCTATCTCTCTACCTCCACTATCCGTCTCTTCCTCCCTCCACCTGGGATAGTGTTTTCTCTGGCTTAATTCCTGAACAAAAATAAATTAATTATTCATTTTTCTAACTAACTTCAGAAGATGATTGGAGCAATGCCAGCAGTTGCTGTTCGCCATGAAAGGCGTCGGCAGGAGAATAGAATCAAACGTCCAAGTCAACTGTATCTGGGAGGACATTGGACTCAACCTCCTCAGGTGTCTCCATTAACACCAAATTCATATATTCAAAATAAACATATAGAATCACTACCAGAAGTGTATTTGTGTGGAAAGGTATATTAATTATTAATTAATTTTTGTTCTTAAAATTAGATTGATATATGTTTTTCATATTATAAATAGAAATTTATTTTTCAAACATATTTTTCAGTGTTGTAAAATTAATTATAGCATAAACTAACCATGTAATAATACAAAATTACTATATTTCTTAATTAATGATTCTTCTCCTTGTTCATTCTTTATTTTGATTAAGGGTTTTTCAATATAATATAGTTATTAATACACGTTGTTAAATGAATAATATATATTTCTATTTTTAATTTCGATTAGTTACTATTATTATGAATCAAAAACTGTACTTTGAAGAATTTCAATTTTATCTAGTTATTCTTTATGACTACATTTGATGTATAAAAAGAAAAACCGTATAACATTAGTATATTATTTATATAAGTTTTTACATATATTAAACATACCTAATTCATGAAATGTACTTATAAAAATTATTTTCATATACTATTTAATGACGTTCTATGGATTATTCTATGGATAATTTATTATATATGATAACTGAACAATGTAGTTTAATTTATATGATATATTTTTTATTTCGATATTTATAATTGATATTGCATTTAATATAATTCTCTCTGTATTTTTATTAAATTACGATTATTTATAATCAGAAAATAAATTAATAAAATATGATTGTAAATAATTTGATGGAAAAAAAGATGAAACATACATATTAAATTATTTGATTATTACTAGATTTCTGGCTTACATACTGTTGTAATTTGCCTTCTACTTGGAGCAGTTATATTGGTAGTTGGATTAGTACAACTTGCACCAGGAGCCACAACATCTGATCATAAATTAGCATTACTTATATCAGGATCTTTACTACTTTTATTTGGTAAAACTATTTTTAAACTTTATTTACATGTATTATTTACAATAATAAAATTTTAAGTTTTCATTATATATTTAAAGAAAAATAACATAGCATAATACAATAACATATGTTAGATATTTAATTTATAGACAGTACTTTACATCCAATATTAAAAATAAACAAATTGTAGATAATATAATTTTAGTAATTAGATTTTGTAAGTTTATATATGAAATTAAAATATTCTTAATATATGGAATAACAATTTAATAATAAACTTTCGGTAGAAATATGTTTCATCGTCTGTTATAAAATATATGATCTACATGTAGTAATGAATTTTCAAATTCAGTGAAGTATTCTTGCAACGTTAATTTTTATTCTTCTTTTATATCTCGAGCTTTTAAAATTTATCGAATATTTTTGAGAAGAGCTTTTCAAAGTTTGTATTTGACAATCGTAAAATACCTGGCCTGATATTATAATATAGCAGCTGATTTCTTATAATATTGTGGGTTATAAATAAAATTCAATAGTAATGTTAGGTTTAGTAAATGCGATGAATGAAACAATTATTCGTCATAATAAATTATGAAATTTAATAAATACTAATAATGTATTAAAACATTAAAAAATTAATTTCATTTCAAATTTACAAAAAAATTTAAATAGTTAGCAAAACCTATAATCGATTTTTTTATATCATATTGTTTAGGAAATAACCCGAGTGTAAACTCCCCTAAAATGCTGTGAGGGAGAGGCAGATAGTGTAAGAGGAGAAATAGCAGGATAGTAAGAAATGAAGTTGCAGAAGTCGTATGTAATACTGTAAAACTCTATTGAAAAGAGATATAAATTATAATGCAGTCTTTATCTTGAAATATGTATTTCATGCTGTCGCAATATTCAGGTGTAAATTGAATATCACTAAGCTATTTTAGTGTAATATAGTGTTAATCGCAGATGGGTCTACTGGTCTTACTTGCTTTGTTATTGTGCTGGCTTTAGCCCGTTAGTCTTACTGTTTGTGTTTGTTGATTGCTTACTGGATTTGCGTAACACAGGCTGCTAGTGCATGCGACGTTCAGTTATACATTAAACACCGCTTGTTATTGTCAATTATGAATCGGTACGTTATGAATATAATATGAATAATTTTCTAGTGTTATATTGCAGAACACGCGATGGTCATTTTTGGTTACGGCGGATATTCAAAGAGCACTCCGAGTAAACATGGTTGATAAATTGTCGTCTGAAAAAGAATATTCAATATATGTACTGGGAAAGCATCTGGCAATCATAAACAGATAAAATATACAAAGCAATTTTGAAATAATGAGGTAGTATAGACGGACAGTCGAGATTCTCTTAGATTATCGAACAAGCTTATTTTTGCAATGATTAGTAATTATTTTTAACTATTATACTCGACCATATTCAGAAAAACGTTTAATCTCCTATATAAAAATTTTAAACATTCATAGTTATTTCTTCATGGTAGTTAATTACTAATTTTATCTTCTATCTAAATATATATTTAATCGATTATATAATTCTTTATTAACCATGCTTGTACTTGATACATTTCTCTCATTTCTCAATTTTTCTCTCTTCAATTCATTTCTCTCAAACCTGCTATTTCTCCCTTTCCAATATCTGCCCCCCTCCGCCTGGAAGAGCACACACTCGAGTCAATTCCCGAACAGTATTTAAAAGTATTTTTATGAAAAGGTTGTTTGATTGTGTTCGTGATTCCATTGGCCTTTCTACCCTCAGCACTACCTCTTTATTTGTAAATTCTTTTTAAAATCATTCAATACTTTATTACTACCAGATGTGTTCCAAGAGCCTGCGAATATAATGAGAAAGTACATCGAGTATTACTTCTCTCTTTTATGACCATTTATGATCGTGTTTACTCGGACAGCGTCTCGAAATATTTCGACAACCCTCTATATGATTATCACGTGTCATGCAATACAAATAATATTCATAACTATCCAACCTATCTCTACATTTCTATCTACATTATATCTCTAATTATCCTCAAGGGCATGTACATATAATTTAGTGCATTCGCCTTATGTGTCATTTCCTCCCTCTCCCTTTTGTGATATCTACATCATAAATAACATATTAGTAATTGCTCAATAGTCAGAGGTAACTCCTCTGCTCATTCTCCTCCCCTCAAAAACAACGAATAAGATCTTTTAGGCATAAATTTTAGTTAGTTGCTTTGATTAGTTGTTACACTTCGTAATCTTTTCTTAAAAAACCGCAAGAATTCGACGTTCCTAAGCACTGCCACCACTTCACCTCCGGCAATTCGCCCTCCCACTTGAAAAGGGCGTTGAAATTACTTGGTAAGAGCTCCAATGACAACACAAAATTAATTTTAAACCATCAATAAAGCTTCCCACTCTCAAAGAAAAAAAGATGATCACCTATTCGGGATATGAACCCGAGAATACCCACTCCCAGGTGGTGTGAAGGAGAGGCGGATAGTGGAGGTAGAAAAATAGCTGGGTAGAATAAAAGAGAAGCGAAGACGGCGTGGGTAATAATGTAAAACAGTATTTATTTTAACGTATTGAAATGTAATGCTGTCTTTAAACGATGTGGTATAAATATAATACTGTTTTAATTTTGAATTATAAATCTTGAACTATCTTAATATTCAGACATGAATTGAATACCGCGATAGCTTTACGTGAATTTAAAAATATGTTGAGTTGCGTGAGTTTAATTAAAGGTTGCTTATTTCAGCACGGGCGCAATATTCAGGCATAACTTTGGATTTTATGCAGATCTACGTGTGAGCTCACTGGATTATTCCGCTCGTATTTGTTGGCACTTCCTTGGGCACCGAGCGATTGATTCTTAGCGGCAGGGTCTTTTTGTTCAATTGCGTCGAATATATAGTACAATCGAGAGGTTTTTGCTTCTCTCTCAATATGTTCCTTGAATCTTGATGCTTTCCATTCGTACGCTAGTCGTTGAGAAGCAACTTACTACACAACCTTGTATTGAGAGATTACAGGTCAATGAAACGATACTGTGATTCAGTAGACCAAAGCAGATTTGAAGAGACGCACCGAAGCCGCAATACTTAAAGTCTTCACCCCGCTCCTTGAGGTGGAAAACTTTTCTTGCACATCTGTGAGAGTGGGATATGTCTATAATTGGTTAAGAGCTTATTATTCACTTATCATTGGTGCCCTTTGACCGTTAGTTTTGTCGCCCATTTAGGCGGTAGAGGCATCCAAGCATCGGCCGGCCGCGCGTCAGAACACCGGATCGGCGCGTAAGCCTTGTACCGATGCTTCGGTCCGTGGCGTTGCTTGATATATATACTTTTCAAAATATGCATACCATATTACTGCATACTATAAGAAAATTCAACGAGTATCATTTTTCTCTGACTGTACCTAGAAGGTTTCACGATAACCAACATCCCGTGTCTTGCAATATAACACTTAGTAAAATAAGCTGACAAAAGATTCCAGAAACTACAATCGAGTTACTTTGCTTCGTGCTATTTGCATAATGTGCTGATTAAATATCAAAAACAGTAAACAACACGCTTCGTTTCAATTATCGTCCGACAGCGCAAGCCGCGGCAATACACTTGGAAGGGTACCCGACACTATTTCGCCTACACTCCCCTCAAAGGCGTTCATACTACTTGTCAAGGGCGCCAATGATAATTATAGGCTGTCATTGAATCACCATAATTTTTCACACTCATACAGCCCCTGAAGACCATCTCTTCAGCAGGGGCTGGATGACGAAATTAAATTAGACTGCAATCGCGCTGCGCTTCAGAAATCTCAAGACACTCAGTAACTTAACTAATATAAAGCAGTAATCAAAAAAGAGATTTTTTCAACAACATCGACCAGCTCATTACTTCTTTCTATCCAT
This sequence comes from Ceratosolen corneri, assembly GCA_030522565.1. NCBI lineage: Eukaryota > Metazoa > Arthropoda > Insecta > Hymenoptera > Agaonidae > Ceratosolen > Ceratosolen corneri. The sequence goes on along the minus strand of JAPYYT010002436.1, from coordinate 9,599 downwards.
CCTGCTATCTCTTCCCTTCCATCTGCGTCCCCAATACCTTTTTCGGGAGAGTTCACACACAGGTTAAATAAGCGAACAGTAGTTCATTCGTTACTATACTCATCAAGCTGAACTCACCTCCAGGTATCAAGACATTCAACTTACAACTGAGTATCAAAATAGCGTGGAAACCATTTCGTTTTTATATATAAATCTATATATATAACTATTTCAAAATTATATTATGAATAGTACGAATAAAGACACTTTACAGTTAAATACAAAAAATTGTAGGCTCTATTTATAATACTCACTTTTACCACTCCTCTTTCACTATCTGCCCCTCTCTCTTACCACCTTGGGGGGAATTCACACTCGGGTTAATTCCCAAACAAAAGTAGCACATTATTTTTGGATTATATAAACATTGGTTTTTCATTGCATAAAAATTATATATATAAGTTTTTTATAATTATATAATTTTGTTATCATAATTTTGCCTTCTGTTTCGTATCTTTTATTTAAATATACTGGTAAACAATCTGAAAACTATCTATTCATATATTTCGATTATTTTTATTTATACACTAAGAGAAAATATATTATAAAAACTGGGTGTGGGTATTCATACATGATTTCTCAATAATTGCTAGTTTTATCAAAGAAAATATTTAATAAAAAAGTAAAAAGAGAAGTCAATTAAAAATTCTATCATGGTAAAATTTTATTACTTTATATATATGTTCGAGATTCCGTCCAACATACGAAACTCGCAGTAATAATTTATTGTTTGGAAATTCAGTATAATTTTTGTATATTGTAATTACCAAATTTATTTTTTGAAAATTGATTATAATTTTTCTATATTTGTATAATTTGTGAAATGTGTATTTGTATGATATGCAAAATGTGTAAAGAATGACCTATGCTTAAAATTTCGTTTAGATTTAGAGTTTTTAATATAATTATCTTTGTTGCATTTTCTTTTAAAACAAACTCATTTAAATATTGCTGTACTAATTCTAGGAAATCAAAGTACCTTACTCCTCCTTTTTCTAATCTAACTGATCTTATGGAACAAGTATTTTGAGTTCATATTTGTTCTAATGTATCTCGTTCGAAGAACCAAGTGTTTGGGATTTACTCGTGTGTGAATTCTCTCTCCAAGTTGCGAGTAGAGGGAGACGGATAGTGAAAAGAGGAGGATAGAAATAGATTTTAGAGAAACGAGTCTTCGGAGTCATTTGTGCGTTTGAGTAATTAATTGAATAACTATTAAAAACAAACATTGAAATAAGGTGGAATTAATCAAGTTGTAATTTATGAAAGAATGTATAAGATGTACGGGAATGAGCTAATCAGTTGTATGTTGTTTGTTCACCGATTAGATGCTATAAACAAAACAAAAAGGAAGATGGAGTTACCTCTGATTGTTATAGCAATTATAGATTGTTCAGGAAAAATGTTCGGGATTAAACCCGCGTGTGAATTCTCTCTCCAATTAGTGGATGAAGAGAGACGGATAGTGGAAAGAGGATGATAGAAATAAGTTTCAAAAATATAGTATACGTATGTAATGCAGTTTATTGAATAAGTATAAAGCAATAAGTATATATATGTACAAGGTGTGGCAATTTTAGATATAAGAAAATTCTTATTATAGCGGTTATAAGTGGTATTGAATAATTTTACAAAGATGGCCGAAAATGGCGGTTAGAGGAATTGGTGATTTAACACATGATTTAGAATATAAGGAGAGGAGTTACCTCTGACTTTTCAGCAGTTAATGTACTGTGTGGGCCAGATATCACAGATGAGGCAATGGGGCGAAGACGTAGCTGCAGTCGTGACAGTATGACTCCGAAGGTGAATGCAGTGAATTACACGCACATGCCCTTGAGGAGAAATAAAGGGGAATTTACAGATAGGTGGGACAATTATTGAATTAGTAAAGCCTGTTGTGGTATTATCGGATGCACATGGGGGAGGTTGAATGCGTGGAAATAATAAATAATAAAGATTTATATAAATTTACACGAATCTGGAAATGCCTGGGTAATGGCGTTGACGCTTTCGTATGAGAGTCGCACTGGGTAGGCGTAAACTTAACGTAATAATTAATATTATTACTAGGGGTCTCGAGGGGGAGCGAACTGCAGCCTTACGTCTTGAGTTGTACTGGCTAGTTTTCAGGGGCAGGTAATAATCAAAAGTAACTGCCGTATCTTCCGTGCGGTCGTATTTATATACCGGGTATCTCTTCTATTGTTCTGTGGGAAGTGGTTACCGGTAAGTAGGAATTTTCTATTACTTATTAAATGTTAAAGGTTGGCTAAATATGGAGATTTCTGATAGTGATTGGAGCTTAGAGGTGAAAGGGAGGTGTGGTGAAGCGTGCTGTGAAAGCAGGCTCTTATAAGCATTACATTTAACGTTTGCGGACTTGGCAATGCCATGATCGATAAACACTGACTAAATTTCTAAACGCAAATATAATCGCAGAGAGTTTCGTTAGCGAATGCAATTTCGAATATTCCGCCCGCCATCAGCATTGTGTTCTTGATCTTCTTGAACTATGTCCAAGATAGGAAGTATGGCCAGTTTAGAAACAGGTCTGGTTAGAGTCGTCATGGCGGTTTTTAAAATAACTACTCTTTAAAATAACTACTTTTTAACTACTTTTTAGAATAACTATTTATGTCAATTAGTCTAGCTAGAGGCCAATGGGACGGTGGTATCGCTCATCACAAATATGTACGAGTGATCCAATTTTTATATCACTGCCCTTGTGTCGCCACATAGAGGTGATTTGATGTTGCTGGAGATATTGCGCTGACCATCTATTCCAAAAATAGTGTATCATTTATTGAATTTGCTGCCATTTAGAGAGTCTTGATCAGGAGAGGTCTAATAGCGATGGCGCAGGAAGGGAGGTGATGGGTGCTCCAGTTAAAAAATGTCCAGGTGTTAGTGCAGTAAGGTCATCGGGATCATCACTTAAGGGTTCAAGGGGACAGGAGTTTAAAATGGCTTTGATTTGTGAGAGTAAGGTAGTGAATTCTTCTATGGTGAATAGCGTGGTCTTTACGGATCCTTTAAGGTGAAATTTAATGGACTTCACTGCAGCTACCATTTACCCCCCATGTGAGGGGCTGCAGGAGGGTTGAAGTACCACTGCGTGGCGTAATGTAAAAGCGTTTTTTGGAGTTGTTTGTGTTCCTTGGAGCTTTGATGAAATAACCTTTTTAACGCTGAGCGGGCTCCAGTGAATGTGGTACCCCAATCAGAATATAGTGAGCTGGGAATTCCTTTGCCCGATATAAATCTTCAATAAGCTGCGATAAAGGCTGCAGAAGAATAGTCACGGACTACTTCTAAATGTATCGCAAAGGTTGAAAAGCATACAAAAATGCATATCCATCCCTTTTAAGTTTTGCATCCTTTCTATATTGAGATATAGATAGAAGGAGGTAGGGGTGCCTGCAGTTTCGACAATATAACTCGTTAAGCGAATGTACTTAATTATATGTACAAACCGTGGAGTTCTAGGGGTAGGGATTAGTGAGATAATTATTAAAGTAATAGTATCTGTTGCAGTGTTAACAGAAGGCATGTTTTATCAGAGGTGGTTGAATACATGAAAATAATGAATAGTAAAGGTTGATATATTTACACAATTCTATAGATGCTTGGGTAATAGAGGTGGTGCTTCCGTAACGGAGACCGAACTCGATTAAGTGAATACTTAATATAACAATAAACAATTGTTACTTGTGAGATGAGAAATTTGGTTCGTAGACTGCAGTCTTGTGTCGAGATATTTACTAGCTAGTTTTAAGGTTAAATCGTAGTCAGAAGTAACTGCCGCATTTTTCGTGCGGTCGTATTTATGATTCAGGTGTCTCTCACATTTTTACATACTGATTTATTTACTTATATATATATATATATACATATATTACAGATATACATATGAGATTCTTAGATTCGGACGATGTTAAATAAGTAATGTCACTATTTACACGCCCTTATCTATTATAATACATTAACACTAGACACAGTTTCTAAACAGAGAAATGTCAATTGAGAAAGTTCCGATGATGAACGGAATCTCGAACATTCTGCCCACCATCAGATATTTATTGATAATTCTTTAATTCGATGTCTGTGATAGGAGGTGCCGACGAATGAAGAGTTGTGCAAGACTTGAAATGTTATTTGGTAACTAGTAGTACTACTTACGGATTTTATGAAAAGTAACGTTGCGCTGTGTTAATTGTCGTGATGATTCAAATACCGTCAGAATCCGATTGTTGCTATTTATGTAGTTAGGCCGACTAATCGTGAAATTCAACTTTATTATTTTGGGCTTCGCACACAGTATTAATGATGTATCATATATGGTTGAGCTATTTAATAAGTAATGATTTTTGTATAATTTCAAAATTATTTAAAATGTAATGTTCTGACAGATCATGTTAGTGTAATTCGTAATTCCTTATTTGGCGACTAATAGTAATACTTATAGTTTTATTCATTTTGAAAGTACACAAAAATCGTACAAATTTCAATTTAGCAATTATAATACTATAGACAATTAATGGTCCAATGACTGACACTTCCCTCTGCAGAGGAGCAATCGAATAAGCAATCCTGCGAAGAAGAGGAAAATTTATATAAATTAAACTACATGGATTATGCAGACTCAGTTACTTCCAGACATTTTTTAGTTATTCTCATATAACAGATACTTTATGCTTTTCGGTACTTCGACTAATAAAAAGTCCTACTATTTACAATATTCATACGGTAATATGAATATTACAATCAAAGGGAAATAACTCAATTATTTACAATATAGTATGAATGATATATCGCGGCGTTCAACTTACAACTAACCGCCGCAGCAACAGTGGAAGTAATTTTATTAATTGCAACATTCATATGATAAATGTGAATGATGAACATTGCGACTTTATATCTACAACTAACTGCCACAGCATCAAGGAAGTAACTAAATCGATTAAAATGTTCACCTTACAACTGACTGACTTCGCCAAATAAAGGAAAGTATTTTGTTCATTTTATTAAAACATCAAGCTACAATTTTTCCTTCAAATACCTTAACATATAATTTATAATTAGTTTTAAGACATTGAATTTACTACTGAGTATCAAGATGACATAATAACTTTCTAATCAATTGAATACAAATAAATTTCAATATTAAATTCTGCATGTTATCAATGAACACTTACGTTACATTAAACGCTCCTAAACTTTCCTTTGATATTTGCTCCCGCAACTCCCCGTGTACTATCTGCCTCTCCCCGCTCACATTATGAGGAGAACATTTATATACATTTTTTTTTTAATTTTTCGGTGAATAAAATTTATATTTTAGTATAAGCGTGAAAAAAACTTATATATTTCAAATTTTATATTATACTGCCATATAAATATCTTCTGCTCTTTTACCTATAGATTAAACATTCAAATTTTCTAATACAGTTTGAGCAATTACACTTCGATCACACAAAAATGAATATGTAGAAGTTTATTTTATAACAAAGCTATTTGTTAAATTCCAGTTATATGTATATATTTCGCGTTTCTAATTAAAATAAAAGAAGCAGATAACGGCAGCAGATGTAAAAATTATTCTACATGTACATATATTCTTTTTAAAGAGGAATTGCAGTATCTTATGAATTTTGCATTATCAACTTAAAATTTGACTAAATTCCTAACTGACAATTTATATAAAGATCTTGAATAGTAGTAATTATCTTAATTAAAAAGCATTTCAATTACATACAAGCAATAAAAATTAATAAAAATAATAAACTGAATCATAAACTTGAATCAGCCACCCAGTCTTCCAGCAAATATGGAAGGCTCAATCCGGGACCCAGTGAAATTCCCTGAAATATATATTGAAAAGTTTAAGGGTGAATCGATTTAGTAGCGAGAATTTAAAAATGACTTTCCCAGTCTCATATTGAACAGACAAGATCTTACTAATCTTCCAGAGCTTTATTACTTTCGCAATTCCTTGGAGGGTAAGCCACTCAAGTTTATTGCCCGCAAATAATTGGTAGAATCATGATTCATTATTAAAACGAAATTAAAACAAAACTATGACAATGAATGGCTCTAAGTCCAATCCGTATTAAATTTTACATTTTTAAAATCTCAGTTTAAAGTTTCAGAACGACCTTTCACAAAGAAACTACGTAATAAGGCTAGAGAAGCCATTGACGTAATGAACACCGTAGCAGAAAGAGTCAACCTAAGAGAGGCTATCTCATCAAGTCTCTCGTCTATTCATTTAGGAAACATTAAAGAATTGGGAAAGAGAGACTGCAGATTGCAAGACAGTTTCCACATTTGAATAGCTAGAAAATTTCATTGGGTCTCAAATTAGAACCGAAGAAAACACAGATACAACAAAAGCCAAGTCTTCTCACTCCCGTCATTATCATGGAGTTAAGATAACATCAGATAACATCCAACCAAGGAAACGAAACGACACCATCCGGTCCAACAAAACCATTTAAATGCCCATGCTGCAAAACATCACATTCTATTTTTATTGTCTGAATTTTAGGGTAATGTCATTAGAAGTCAGAGAGTCTTTGTCTAAACGGAAAGAATTGTATACCATTTGTTTACGAATGCATCCAGCAAATATATGCAAGTCAAGTGACAAATATAAAATTTGTCAAAAGCGTCACAGCACTCTACTCCATCCGCGAGGCAACTTTAACTAATTCTGACGCCGCCAAATCAACTTGAGACAGGGCTGTAGTATTCAATCTATATTCAAATTGAATGTTATCTACAGCCTTAGCCGAAATGATCACGCCGGCGTCAAGATTTCAAGCTCGCATCTTAATTAATACAGGCTCAGAAATTACATTTATTTCACATGAGTTTATCCGCAAAATAAAAATACCTCACCTAAACTCTGATATAACTGTCATTGGAATTGGAATAATTCCGTTACCATAGACACATGGTTACATTTCACTCACCATAAAATCATTACATTCTGATGAACAAATTTCTTTCAAGTATCACGTTATCAAAACAGTACCTACTATGGCTTCAATAAGAAAATTAAAACATCAGGTCTGGGCTCACTTGAAAAACTTAATATTAGCTGACCTAGATTTCCTTGCTCAAAACTCAGCTGCCATCATTGGCGCAGATATTTATCCACTCATTATAAAGTCAGGAGTTATCAACCAGGATCCTTCGATGGCGATGGCACAACTTTCTACCTTTGGGTGGCTTGTCCTTGGACCACTTCATTCATATAACAATGGTACTTCTATAACACATTTGATATTTGTTACAGATAAGTAGAAGACATTGCTGGACGTGTTGACTAAATTTTGAGAACAAGAAGTGCCCGTGAGAATTATCAAGACATACATTCGTGAAGAAGAACAATGTAAGCAGTACTTCAAGGACACTCACTCTCGAGATTCGTCTGGAAGGTTCACTGTGCGTATTCCCTTAATTGCATCTCTTAGCATTCTTGGCAACTCATATCAAGTTTAAAACAGAAGTTTAAAAGAGACAATGTCTATTGTAACCTATACAAGAACGTCATGACAGAATATGATCTATTGAGTCCTCATCAGGACTATCACTGAACGACCTCGTGGATACAGGGGCTAATTTACAGCTAGATATTCCAGATGTCTTACTGTGCATCAGGATAATACATAAATACTTATTCGAAACTGATATCACCGAGATATATCGGCAAATGAAGGTTCGCGAGGATGACTAGGACTTACAACGAATCCTATGGTTTGATGATGAAAATCGTGAAGTACCCATTCATCTGTTACAATACTGTTACTTATGGTAAGAAAGCAACCCTATTTTTAGCAAGTTATTTGTCATTGATAAACCAATGTAATTTAGTCCAACATAATTTCTTTATTTCATGAACTTGTAATAAGGGTTCTTCGAGACTCAGTTGGTCTCTTGACTGTCGGTACTACCTCTTTGTTTGTAAATTATTTTTAGAAACATTCAATACGTTTATGACTGCTAGATGTATCCCAAGAGCCTACGAATATATTTACTCAGACTGCGCCTCGAAAGATTTCGACAATGCTAAATATGACCATCACGTGTCTTGCAATACGAGGCTAGTAAAAACAACCGACAAGAACTTTTAGGCATAAACAGCTTAATTTCCACACTTCGTGATATTTTCTGAACGAACCGATAAAAATTGGAATTCGGCTGCCACCACTTCACCTCCGGCACTTCGCCTTTCTCCTTTAAAAGGGCGTTGACACATTTGGCTAGAGCTCCAATGACGGTAAAAAATTAGTTTCAAACAATCAACAAATTTTCCCACTCTTACCAAAATCTAAGATGACCATCCCTACTCAAGGAGCGGGGTGAAGACCTCAAAACTAAACAGCAAGCGCGTTGCGCTTCAGAATTCTCTTAAAGATCAAGCTCTCAACATCAATCTCACATTAGTCTTACAATCAACCAAGAGATTCTCAAACAGCAGTGTTGAAGCTTCACCTGACGCTGGTACAAGGTCGCTACACGTTACATAACGAACGCTTAGGTTCGTGAAGTTCGACCATGAGTGAGCGTTGCACAGCAGGAGCCCACGGGCTGCAGCGATCCCTTTCCTTGGGCCAATTGATAAATGCTGCTTACGTTGCCAGCGTGGATCAGCAAATCAAGAAAGGCAAGCGCATTGAAACGCAGACCAAATGCAAATAGCGATACGTACAAATAATTTACTGGGCAGAATGGCTGCGATGGCGTTTAACACATAATTGAACGGCGCGTAATACTTCAGAGTCTAATATATTTGCCAATAAATAATTAAACAAACTATAAAACTAATCGGCCTTGTAAAACTCCTTAACTACAGTCAAAGCAAGTAAAGGCTAAATAAGTCATTAATGATTAACATCAATAATTTTACAAGAATAGTTATAACAGAAATCAATTAATAAAACCAGTCTAAATTTAGCTCTATTCAATTTCCCCCTAAATATTGTGACTGTAAGATATTTTTTACACAAGACATAAACCGCATTGTATTTATTTACTATATTGTCCATCACATTTCAATAAATACCATTTTACAATATACTTCGTTTTCTTTCTTCCCAGCCATCTCTCCTCTTCCACCACTGGCCTTCCCTCACACCACCTTGGGGAGAGCTTAGCATCGGGTCAGTTGCCCGAACAAGGGTACTTTCATAACTGTTTTTTTAAAATTTAACTTAAAAAAAATTAAACATTATGTTTGAAAATTTTAAATATTTGAAAGTACATCATTAATGATCGCTAGAAAACATTAATTAAAAAAAATTTAATCTAAAAAAATCTAAAAAAATACAAAATCCACAAAAAAAAAATTAATTATATTATAAAAGAGTGGTAGAAATGAAATAATTCTACAAACTAATTATTCAGTTAGATAACGGAAGATAGAAAATAATAGTACTATTGAATTTATTCATTTAAATATGTTCGGGATTTTGATAGAATCCCGATTCGTCACGATATAATACCATTTTTATCTTGTATGTTATTTTAGCTACAATATCTGTTTATTATAT
>JAPYYT010002435.1:0-18061 GCA_030522565.1 Ceratosolen corneri | reverse complement strand
TATGATTGCCAGATGTGTCCCGAGAGCCTACGAATAAGATTAGAAAAGTACGACGAGTGTTTTATTTCTCTCGTCGGTGACTTCCGTTTACGACCGTGTCTACTCGGACTGCGCCTCCATAGATCGATCATCGTCGAATAATATGCATGTCCCTTGCAATTCGACCCTAGCAAAAAACAGCTGACGAAACCTTCTAGGTACAGTCGCATAAACTGCCACTTTTCTGCATATTCTTAATGACCGAGACAAATTGGAGCTTCCATCCGACGCTGATGAAGAGTCGCTACATCAACGCTGCACTTCCCTGCTAGCACCTTCGCATCCGACCGCTGTCCGCTACAAGGAGACTGGCAAGCGCGCATTATTTGTCTCGAAGTTCGACCGACAGCAACGCCCGAACGGACGACGAAGGTGGGACCTGAGCAACCATAAAGGCCAGTATCGACTGAATTACATCACACCATTGAAGTGAGGCCTGTCGTACTACAGGCGTGCTTCGACACGTAGAGCTGGGGTCTACGTAAACGGGTGTTATCTAAAATCCTTTAAAACAAGTTTTATACATAATTAGCCGTACTTCCAAACCTCGCGGTATTCAATTCATGACTGAATAGTGCGGTCGCGTGGGAGCAATTCAGATAAATAAACTGAACCTGAGAATATAGACAATTTATTATAACTACGAACAATCCATGCTTCGCGGTATTCCAATCAAAAGTGAATAGTGTGATAGTGCGTGTTTTTTAATACAAATTAATATAAAGATAATAACATATTATTTCAATTCATTCAATAAAGACCACAGTTGTATTCATTTTCATATACTTTCAATAAACCACAGTTTCACAGCATTACCTACGCCGTCTTCGTCATAGTTTCCTTCTACCCTGCTATCTCACCCCTTCCACGCCCGACCTCTCTCCTCCTCCACCTTGGGAGAGTACACACTAGGGCTCTGATCCGAACATAATCACTTAACACCAATACAAGTATCACGATATTCAATTTCCCGCTGAATATTACGTCCATGTTGAAACAGGTAACATTTAATAAAACTCACGGAATTCAACACAACTACTAAAATCACTCGAAGCTGCACAGTATTTAATTTATGCCTGAATATTACAATAGGGCGGAAGCTACAATTTAAAATAATGACACTGTTCGAGATTTAGTTAACAAATCTCTTACAGCTGTACTTAGAATCACGACATTCTCTTTCTCAAAATGCTCGCGCCTTTGTAACAAATGTTCGATATTTAGTTAACAAATTTCTTATGACTGTACTTTTAATCACGGCTTTCTCTTTCTCAGAATTCTCGCACCTTTCGAGTGGAAAATGTATATATAATCAGCGCGAAGAAGGCATCACCATTTTTTTGAAGAAGGCACCAGTTTTTCTTTCAATACATAGATCATCACTTTCAATACAGCGATCATTAAGGTCATATTTAGCGTGTTCCTTGTTCTTATAATACATTATAGTCAAACCAGCAGTTATTTTGTATATCTGTGTTATATTGAGGCCTGTGATATTGTAACAGTTGTGATAATTCGGATTACTCAGATTGAATTGGAGACAAGGTTTGTAATTCGGTCATATCTACTAATCGGCTAATCAACGTTCTTTCTAAACAATTCAAATTAATTGACATCCGACACAACCATAAGCGGACATTTCGACTACTACTATCTCATCTCGACTACTTGGATCAGATCGCTGTGTACATCAATTTCACATTCACCTACATTCAATAGTTCAATATTTATATCTGCATAACCAACATTCAACAATAGTCTGCAATTACAACGCATCTTTTTTATATTTATTATTCAATAAACCTCATTTTAGTTTCTCACAACATCTGCTCAATAAATAACATCCATTTTTATCACCTCTCCTTTTATTATTGTATCTCCTGATTACATCTGGGAGAAAAAAACGCACACGGGAGAAAATCCGAGCAAACACCAATATCTTATTACCATATAGTCAATAAAAACAATTTTATAATATTACCATATAGTCAATAAAAACAATTTTATAATATTACATACCCTTTCTTTGACTTCATTTCTCTCTACCCTGATATGTTCCCTTTCCACTACCTACCTCTTCCCCACACTACCTTGAGGAGAGCTGATGCTTGGGTTAGTTCCTGAACAGTTATATAAAGAGTTATTAAATTTAAATTTACAATTTACACATTTTATCTTGTTTTGAGACACTGATATGCACATTTTCATAAAAACCTATATGGCCAATTCATTTTATATACTATATAATATGAGATTAATTTTTAATCTAATGTTAATGTCATTACTATTCACATGTACGTTAATATAAATAAAATTACTTTATATCTTGTTCCTTGTCGAAAAATTACTCAATGTACAATAAATTTCTGATATAAAGATAATATAGGTTACTGACTTCTATTATTAGTAATAGAGATATAGAAACCAATGATACTGTATCAATTTAATGATTTGCAATTTTGCAATTAACTTAAGGCAATATAAAACATTTAAAATTCTTAGACTCAATGACAGTTTTTTCAAAGAAGATATAGTACAAATATATTATGCATACTATTTTTGAAAATTACATAATCAAATTTTATTAAAAACGCAAGTTCAGGTACATATATGTTTACGAGTCTATTACGTATCTTTCCAGTATTGCTATTGTACAAGAATAATAGAAATTCTGTATAGAAATTCTATGTTTTATCAGAATTATATTAGCAATAGAAAATTCATATTCAAAATAAAATGTATAATTTCAATAATTTTCGTTGTACCAAGATTATAACAACTATAATAATGCATGTAAAGATAATAACAATAATAATTAAATTATTCTACAATTTCAATTATTACAAAGTATCTTGTAATTAAAAATATAATATAAGAAAGTGGTATATAGAAATACAAACAAGCAAACTCATTTATTATTATTTTTATACTTTAAAATGTGGGTTTCTTGATTACATATTAAATTAAAATTATTCAAAGATAAATTTTCTCTTTTAGCATAATTTACTTTTAGCGAATTAGCATAATTTAAATTACATGTTATAATTATTAAATTACATGTTAAAAAATATAATTATGCTGCTATTGACGCCTTGCACAGGTAGTGTCAACGCCCTTTTGAAGTGGTGGCTATGGTTTCAAATGTCGTGCCGTCATTTATGTTGTTGCACCAATGTTTCAGCATGTGGCTTGACTTGTTATTGATACTTTTCAAAATATGCATCGGTATGTTACGAAAAAATAATAAGAAGTTTGGTAACTATACATAAGAAAACTTAGTACTTGCGTTGCACCGATGGTTTGAAGCGTGGCTTGTTATTTACAAGTTTAGAACTTGAATCGGCATGATATGAAAATAGCACGAACCCTGGTGATTATATTAAGATTTCTGGAAGGATTTGTTCAGTGGTTTTTTAGTTTCATACTGCAACACACGTGCTGGCCATATTGACCATCGGCGAACTTACAAAATGTAGTCCGAGTAAACAAGATCGTTCAAATATCATTATCGAGGAAAAGAGTAGTCAATAAATATCCTAGCCATAGCGGTATGCTCTCTGGGCTCATCAGGCAATCATAAACACATAAAATATTCGAAATCATTTTCAAACGACAAGGTAGTACGTAGAAAGTATCGAAATTTTAACGGAATCCTAAATTAATAACACAATAAGACTAGTAAATATAAAACTATAGTAATACTAGTATAATATTTATATAATAATTATATAACATATATAATATATATAATATATTATATAATAATATAGTAATACTAGCAAGCTATTAAGAAAATGCTTTATTATTTGATTTATCCGATGTTTTTGTATTCGTATTTGATAAAATACTAATTGGATATTTCAACTCATACCATTTTCGATATTTAGTTCCATGATCACTGTTTTTAACTTACTTTATCAATGGTAAGACTAAGAAATAAAGAAAATATATTTGATATTTATCTAAAATTAATAGTAGAAAGTATTTTCTAAGAAATTCATTTTTGCAACCACACCACGATACCTGATAAAACTATATCTCGGGCAGATATTCGTTATAATATGTGTAACGACCAGTTTTTCTATTTGTAAACAATATATCATAGAAACTATCTGTAGGTTTTACATGAATACACATACTTTATCATTCTCTAAGCAAACGGTGCATAGTCATTCAACTGATAAAGAATTACCTCTAATTTACTCAACTATTGAGTCATGTCAAATTAATAAAAATATATCCATTCATCAAGACTACCATAAATTTCTATTATATACCTATCTAATATATCAAAAAAATTAAACATATGTTAAAAACATCAGTGTTCGGAAATTAATCCGGAGAAAACACTCTCCCAGGTGGTGGGAGGAAGAGGTGGATAGTGGAAGCAGAGAGTTAGCAGGGTAGAATAAAACAAAGGCGAAGACGACGTATGTAATGCTGTAAAACGGTATTTATTTTAACGTATTGAAATATAATGCTGGCGTTAGACGATATAGTATAAAAATAATGTTGTTTTAATTTTAAATTATAAGCCTTGAAATATCTTGATATTTAGACATGAATTGACTACCGTGTAAACTCGATGTTATTTTACAAAATGTGTTGAGTTCGGTGAGATTAATTAAAGGTTGCTTATTTCCGCACGGGTGGTGTTACGTTTTATGAATTATATGTCATTATAGTCCACGTTACAGCAATATTCAGTCGTAAATTGAATCTCACCAAGCATGGACTTGTGTTGTTTTAGATCAATAGGGTTTACTTGCGGGGTGAATCAAATTTTCTACAGTGGTCACTGAAACGCTAATCACTATACACAACTTTATATTTGGAAATTACAGATTGACAGATCGGTACTATGATCTGGACACTAATGTGAATCTGAGATAGCGCACCAAAGACGCGATATTTTAAGTCTTCACCCCGCTTTTTGCGAGGGGATACTTTTCTTGCTCATCTATGATTAGAAATTTTTAATGATTGGTTAAGAACTAATTATTCAGTTATCATTGGTGCCCTTTAATCGGTAGTGTCGACGCTCTTTTAGGCGGTGGAGGCGTCAAAGCGGTTAAAGTAAAAATCAAAGTAAAAATAAAAGTAAAAAAAGTTAAAGTAAAAGTAAACATTAAGGCATTGCTTGATGTTTACACTTTTCAAAATATGCATCGATTTAGCAACTGCTCGTAATTTTACGACACGCGCCTTGCAGTGCACCTGCACCATCGCCGATCTTTCGAGTGCAATACTGGGAAGACTCGACCGTTTCAAATCATTGTCAACGCGAAAATATATATGAAATATTAGCTGAAAATTCATAAAAAGTAAACATAAAAAGTAAACAAATATCAAAAGAAACAATATTATTTAGTGGCTTTCGAGATTCTTTTGGGTTCTCGAATAATCAGAGAAACTAGTAATACAAATTATTTCAATATTTAATGAAATTTATAAATCATGAAAACCATTATTGAATTTTGATAGAAATTATACCTATTAGTCGCTTCTCTAAATTTATTAGTTCTTTTGTACTACTTATTAACTTAAGACCTATTTTTATACATTTTATAATACTTAAACTAAATTTTTTTTGATAGAATAGTAATTTGAATCGTAATTAAAAAATTTTCATCTTTACTTAGTAAAAATTAAATCGTATCGTTAAATGGAATATAAAATCTTCAATACATTACTAAATTAGTTACAATTTGTTTATAAACAAATAATTTTTAATTAAATTTATCCATAAATTAAGAAAAATTCAACTGAACTAAAATATAAAATAAATTATAAATTAAAAATTTATTGCAGTTCATTTATTTCACTATACAAATTCATAATTAAACATAATTTATTAATTTATCAATATTTAGATTTATTATATATTGTTGAAAATTGCCTACATTCCTATTTTGCAATGATTAAACAAAATTATAACTATGGTTACATCTTACATTTATCATAATATATACATGTTATCATTTATTTTTTAGCGTAGTAAATTTTGTAAACGTATTAAAAGTAAATAATTTACAGGATGCTGTTTATTCACAATTTTCGGCCAACTAAAAATGAAGTTACACAGATAAAAATTAAATTAAATAAATCAGTGATTATGACTATACATTAAATATTGTAGCAATTCATAATACATAATGCAATATAAGAGATGTTAATACTTTATATTACTAGTTTAATTCTTATAATACAAAAAAATGCAGATATTGTTTTCAACTTTTAGGTCTCAATTTAAAAAATTGAGACCTGAATTGCATAAAATTGCACCTGAGCATTATTTTCTTTAATTATTTAGAAATATCTGTGCACTTGTTTGATAAAAATAAACCAAAATTACTGTTTTATAATAAATAATAGTAATACAATTGCTTGAAAGCATTAAAAACACCTGTAGTGACTTGTTCATATTTGTATCGTAGGTTTGTTATACGTTTTTTGATAATCATCACGAACGAAAGTAGTCTAGCTTATTAGTTGATTTATTCATAACTTCCTCCAGTAGATACTTAGCATGGAGCCATTTTCAAAAAATATCAAATAGTTTACAATAGTCAATATTTTGTTGGTTGTGCGATTGTGAGATATTTAAATATGTCCAAAAAAGATAGTATTGACACAAATATTAGAATAACTATTACAATATGTACCATAAGTATCATTATATCTCTCATAAAATAAAAATAAGATAAATAACTCTTTATAGTAATATTGATATTCAAAACAGGACTTCCTCATATATATTTAGAAGCCTCTAATTTAATTAGGCATTGATTGTTGCAGTGCAACATTAATTTTTAGGATTTTGGTTAACATTCCTGAATGTGATTCTTAAATGTAAAAGTATTATCTAGTTAATCTTTTCAATCAACTAGTCTACCATATATTTACTTCTTTCCCAAAAGATCAAATGTTCCTATAAATCCAATTATGACTGATTAAACTTTTGTATCACCAGCAATCAAATTAGCTAAAAATATCATAATTCTTCATTATCACCAAAAGTAGGCTATAAAGTTTTAAAATTTTCGAAAAATCAATAATACAGATAATAAAATATAAAATATTATATCTTAAATATTTATATGATTTTATCTTTTTAGATCATTAATTATTACATTGTTTACTCTTCATTATATACCTTTGCTTTCAATATCAAATAAACAATAATTTCATCAGTGTAATTCAAATCTCAAAACAACATAAAACATTTAATTTTTAGAAAATTTTTTTTATTAATATAAAAAATATCAATTAAAAATATAAAAATATCTTAAAACTCACCACTATTAATAGCCACTTCTATGGAAAAATCAGTGATGATACTATTCTGTGGAAAAGAAAAATATAGATAAAAAATATTAAAGTAAGTTTACAATTAAGTATTTATATTTTGTAATATATATTTTCAACTTCTAAAGATGTATAATGTATACTTTTTATAAACAAATACATTTTTAATAAACTTCATTGTTTCATTTTTGTATATAATTTTATTCAAAAAGGTTGAATTCTATAGTATTCTATAGTAAAGCAATGTTGTATAAGAAACTACTACTTTCTTTACTACAAATTATTACAAAAAAGACGGAATTTAGTTTTAAGAGTAGTTGGCTACACTGTTCATATTTTCATTCAGATCCAGGATAGCATTTTGTTGAACCAGTTTTTTTTCGACATTGTTTTTGTTGAAACTTATATAACATTAATTATTCCAAATGAAATAAAATGAAAAATCATTCATATTTTTATTATTAATGAAATAGACTTCCATAAGAAATAGTTTTTTATTATACATCAAGAAAAAATAAATTTTTAAAATACATATTATTTTTGTTTTTGTCTTCAAATGAATACATGTACTAACTTTTTGTCTTCAAATGAATACATGTAGTTAATAAAAATATATTTTTATATTTATATACATCTATACTACACATTTTCATTAATTTTGAACAAAATTGTACGAAGAAAAAATAATAGATAAATTATACAAGCTATATTACAACTAAAAAATAACAATACCTAGAACAATAGTGTGTAGTAATTGAATATTAATAAATTACAAAGTTTTTTCACATTAACAAAAAAAGAATGATATATAATATATGTTGAATAATATAATTATTTATTAAATTAAATTAAATTACTCTTAAAAAAAAGGTTACAAAATTTATGTTTATTCAAAATTTTATAATTTTATTTTATATAATAAATTGTGGTCAAATTGGGTACTAAAAGTATCTTTGTGAAAAATGATTAAGTATTCATTAGAAAAATTAGTTCATTTTCTAGCAATTGCAGAAACTCCTTTTATTGTTAAAAAAATAGACAAAGATGCAATTGTGGTTAAAGTTAGATTGGAATAATATAACTTAACAATCTTAATTAACAATATTTTTATCATTTTCAATTAAGAAAGAACGACTTAAAAATCGCTGATAATTATCTTTATAGATATCAAGTTTACCATCTGCTGTGTGCCTAAAGAAGAATGTAATTAGTCACTGTCTTCTAGAAAACTACAGTGATTTCATCCTTTATGTATTTTATTTTGTAGCGCTTTGTTTTTTAATGGCAACTATTCATGCATTAATATATAATTTGCTTTACATTTGTGCACTGAATTAATAATAAATGCAAGGTGTAGATAAAATATAAACAAAACCTAGTAGTGACAAGGCTGAAAGAATCATAAAATTTCTCTATACTTTTATATTAGTAAAAATTAAAAATTAATATTAATAAAATTCCTGTTAGCAAAAATTCATTGTAATATCACATATAATATAATATATTTATGTAATAGTTATGCTGTACAACATAAAAAGATCTGTTGTAAAAATATATTAAAAATATAAATATAAAGCAAAGAATGAGCCATCTTATTTTTGCTACAGAATTTATTGAAGAAAAATGAATAAATTTATTAATTGTAACCACTCGCAATTTTAATATAATATTTACAAGTTGCAATTATTTTAAAAGCAGTAAACTAAAATTAATTTTTATCGTTAATAACACAATTCATATTAACTTTATAGAAGTTTCAGCTTTTTTATTTGAATCACCTGTCATTATCTGAAAAAATCCTATCTAATATATATTGAAGAAAGATAAGAGTACATTTAATATTCTTTAGTTTGAGTATATGAATTTTTACTCTGATAACAGGACAAATTCTACTTATTAAAAATAAATTATAATTAATTCGTATATTAATCCTTCACATATTTAACAATATAGTTTATTTAAATGTAAAATATAAAAAAATAATTTTATATTAGAAATTACTAATTATTTTAAGTACATGTTTTAAAAAGCATATATAAAAATAAGTAATTAAAACCATTTATATAATTTTCGAAGCAAGAGTTTAATCAAAACATAATTATATTATTGATCAAATAGATTTTCTTTTAGACTATTGTAATAAAGAGGTATACATTTAATACTTATTTTATGATATACATCAATTATTAATTTAAAGTTAAATATATTACAATGAAGTTAATATTTTCCATACAAATCAATTCTATACATATTTTAATCATATATATAGATATGTTTAAATAATTAATCATATCAATTTTATTTATTATTTATATAAGATACAATTTATAAAGAGAAAAACAAGATAAAGTAATATGCAAATTATAAATCTTATATTTATATTCAACATATATATATAATTAAAATAGATTTATAAAACTATATCAATATTACGATTGAATTATTCAAATTACATACACTAAATGAATAATTTATTAATAACATAAAATATAATACACATATTTACAATTATTAAATTATTAACTTTTTTATTTACTTTCATGACAACTATTTAAAGACTGATTAAAATTAAATTTTATATGAACTATTAGATAATACATATGTACATTATACAATTGTACTAGTTATTATTTGATAACAATAAATGTTTATATATATTTATATATATCGCCATTAATTTAAGATTTGCAATATTAAAACGAATTTTTTTTCTCAGATTTATTATAGTAAAAATATTACAATTATAAACTCAGCAAAACTTGTGAAGTATTACTAGTTACCTACCACTTACCAATTGGGTCATACCCTGATTGAATATCATTGATTTTATAACAATTATATCTTTAGTTTCTTCACCACCCATTATTGTCATTTAAAATACTAAGTAAATCCCGTATAGTGACAGGCAAATAAATAGTTAAATTAATTACCCAAAATAATTATGTATCCATAAATACGCGCGCGTACACATGCTGACGCATTTACGATAATAATAAATATATTTCTGCAAAATAAAATATTGTATAATTTTAAACAATATAAACTGACTATAAAAATTTAAAGGTTAACGACAATTATTTACTCATTTACTACTTCGCGCGTAACCTCACGACTGTGTTATAACGGTATACATAGAAATAAAGCGGTCTGAATATTTTGTTTTTCTATTTTTATTAAATTCGAAAAATTAAAATTATGTACACTTTAATCAATATACACCAATAGCTCTTTTTAAATACATAAATAATGGTGATTGCTTTATCATAAACGTGCACGCAACTAAAATTACAACATTTTCATAGGTTTATATAAATACACCTTTCATACATTTTATAATTTAAAAAAAAAAATAAAATTTAATAATAAAATAATTATTATTAAAGTCGAAAAATAAAATATAAAAATTTTTTATTATGTAACTATTTATAAAATTTAAAAATAACAATTGAATAATTGATTCAATCATCACAGATTTGTATGAAAGGTGTATTTATATAAACCTATGAGAATGTTGTAATTTTAGTTGCGTGCACGTTTATGATAAAGCAATCACCATTATTTATGTATTTAAAAAGAGCTATTGGTGAATATTGATTAAAGTGTACATAATTATAATTTTTCAAATTTAATACAAATAGAAAAACAAAATATTCAGACAGCTTTATTTCTATGTATACCGTTATAACACAGTCGTGAGGTTACGCGCGAAGTAGTAAATGAGTAAATAATTGTAGTTAACCTTTAAATTTAAAAATATTACAGTAATATAACCTCATTATCATACAATATTAATAAAAATACTATTTTCAATTTGCAAATTTTATCAATTATATTTTGAAAATGTATTTGAATTTTTAAAAATATAAATAATGATATATTTTATTAAGATATTTATAATATCATTACGAGTTTTTCATAATATCATTATTTAGTAAGTTAACAGTAGCTGTGGTAAAGAATTTAAAAATATTAGTTTAATCATTTTCAGTTAATACAATAATCAATTGGTATAATATTCATCCTAGTTTTTAAAAATTAAATCTTACGTGTCAAAATATTAAGCTTTATTTGCACGAATTGTATTTATAAATGTGTAACTTAGCAACCAAATTATGTGTACAAATTATTTTTCTCCAAGTATTAAACTTGATATTAAATAATTAAAATGGTTGAAAATGTAAGTCCTGAAGTGATTAAAAAAACTCAAGATTTACTTATGCCATATTTTAAGAAACCTCCATTAACAGTGAAATTATTAAATAAACCACCGTTTCGATTTCTTCAAGATGTAATTTTATCTGTAATTTTAAATTAAATAAAAAACCAATAATTGTACTTTAATTCCATGTTTTTTATTATATTATTTTGTCATTCCTTTGTTTAGGTAATGAAAACTACTGGATTCTTAAATGGTGTATTTTCAGATGAAGAATTAAATTCAGATAATATAAAAGACAGAAATATGAAAATAAATTTTTTAAATAAATTGATTTATGTTGTCGGTGAGTGTAATAAATTTATTATACCTTTTTTAATAATTTTAAATATTTTCATTATATTTTTTAATAAAAATATATTTTGAATTGGTTAGAATCTACTACTGGGAATCATTTGTCTATTAAAACTAGTAAAATAATTGCTGGATTAGAACCAACAAAAACAAATGAACTTTTACAATTAATTGGTATAGCTATACAAAAGCAAGTACGAATAATTAATTTAATTTTTATATTAAAATGTGAAATATTATGACATTAATTCTTTTAATTAATATTTTATATATTATATAATAATGTGTTATGATAATATTTTATATTATATAAGTTTTTAAATCATGTTGTTCAATTTAAATTAAAATAATGATTATTATAATTGATAAATTTATTATATTTTAAATCGTTTTATTGTAATTTTATTAAAATTTTAGAATATAGATAAAAAAACTACGAAATTATTCTGTAAAATGTAATAATGGATGATTAGAAATTTGGAATATATAATTGTATGTAATATTTTATTCTAAGTAATTAAAATTATAATTAAACAGGAATGAATTTGAAAAATATATCTATTAAATTTAATTGATTATAAATTAATTGATTATATTTTTTGTGCAGTAAGAATATTATATTTATAAATTGAGCAAAACATGCCTACATTGTAAGCCATTACTAATTATGAATCACGTACTAATTGTAATATATTTTGTCTGAGTACCTTCAATTTTTTAACAATTGAATTTTTAATTTATTCATCACCTTTTATTATAATGTAAATATGTAACATAGTAGATGAAAAATTAGTTGAATTAAATAATTAAGCATAAGACGTATGAATATTGAAATTAGGATATATAAATGATTTATATGTAAGTAGCCAGTTTTGAACTGGCTCTCTATTCCGTTCCAATCAAGTCATCGATTTGGATATCCAGTACTAGCTTCTTAATGGATCGAACATGCTTACTACATCTTAATGTAAATTGTGTCAGGATAAGTAAACTTATTCTATGTTCTATGATGCTACTTGACGTTTCATGAGTTAACTTCGTCAGCACAGTAGTTTTGTTCGTTCCTTGGTGGGATGCTCCATGTAGTCCGACGATCAATTGTAAATTGAAAGCTGTACTGCGGTTATTAATAAAAGCTCGGATCCAGATTTGAAATTGAATCTTACTATCCTAAACTTGAGTATAGGGGTTGGAAAAAGAAATCTGATAAAGCCTCGTAGTCCTGAGTGCGTGAGAGCCCTCCTGCACTGTAGCCAAGACATGCACTGTTCTTCTGGGTTCGTCCGAATCCCTGAGTAATTCTTATTTTAATGTTTTAATTACTGGTAATTACTGAGAGCATTGACTCGCAAGACTCATGCAGTCTAACTACGTACATCATTCTGCGTTATTGCTGGAGTATGATTATCATCTAATTTCCTTGGAAGTGGGAAGTGATTGGATCACAGTTAATTTTTGTTCTTTGAGAATGGGAAGTTTTGGTGATTGGATAAAAACTAATTTTCTACTGTCATTGGATTCCCAATCAAATAGTGTTAACGCCCTTTTGAAAGGGGTAGGAGTGAAGTTGTCCGCGCTGAAGCGGTGGCAGTGCTTCGGGACGTCGGGCAATGGCCTGCGCTGTTGCGCCAAGGTCTTGAAGCACGGCTGGGTTTTCAATATTTTCCATTTGTATCGGCTAATTATAAAATATCACAAAGTTTGGAAAATATAGTGATATTCCGAGAAGGTATTGTCCATTGTTTATATTAGGCTCGTACTGCAAAACACGTGATAGACATATTGACCATAGCCGAAATTTCGAAGCGCAGTAGTCCGAGTAAACACAGTCATTAAATAGTCATAAACGAGATAAGTAAATACTCTATGTTCTTTTGGATAATTTTATCGGCTCTTGGAACAAATCTGGCAATCATAAACATTTAGAATATTTAGAAAAAAATTTACGAACAAAGAGGTTATATCGACGGTCGAAAAACTAATGGAATCTCGAACAATAAAATTTAACAAATTGAAGGGCAAATGGTCTACGATGGCCTTCAATATTTTGTCAATTAAGCGATTCGTAAGACTAAGCCGCCGTTGAAAACCTCCTTCGCTAAAACAAGAAGAGAACGGCAAATAAAACAAAACAGAATAATTAATGCTTTTGTTATAAATTAAATACAAAACATTAATGGCAAATGGAACAGAAACAAAATAATTAGTACTTTGTTATAAATTATATCAAAAACGTCAAAGATTAAAACTAAAACCAATTAATAAATAGTAAAGACCAAGAAAGTGTAATTTCATATGTAAAACCAAAATTGTGCAAAGAAACTTTCTATTTGATTTTCAGTAAATATCAGTTCACAGTATTAAATTCGACCCCCCGCATCTGCGTTTCTTTCTACCCTGCCATCTCTCCTCTACCACTATCAGCCTCTTCCCCTTCATCTTGGGGAGAGCTCAGCATCGGGAAAGTTGCCCGAACAATTATGTATATATATATATATGTGTGTGTGTGTATGTTCGGGCGCGAACGCGCGTGTGAATGCTCCCCATGAATGTGTGAGGGATAAGCAGATATTGGAAAGGTTGAGATAGCAGGGTAAAGGAATCATAGACAAAAGTGGTATATATAACAAATATATATATAACAAATAATAAAAGGGAGAAGGCGCAATTCTCTTTGCAGTTACTTATAGTTATCTTAATAATGATTAGTACAAGCCGCACCTGCACGATACGCGAAGCGTGGATTGTTTATGATCGGAGTCTACGTTCTTTTATTTAAAGCGTCTATGCCCTTGATTTTCCCGCACTGTCGCACTGGTCACGTGATGACTTAATGATGTGGTGTTGGCGTGATTTAAGAAGATGAATTAATGTCCAAAAAAAAGGGTGGCGACGGCCCCGTAATTCCTGTGAATTACGCTTAGACGAGTCACCACGTGGTCTTACAGGTCTTTCGGCTCACTGGCCGATGATGGCGGCGACGAGCCCTGTAATACATGTAATTTACGCATAGACGAGCCGCCGCGTGGTATCATAGTTCGTTCGGCTTAATGGCCGAGGATGGCGGCGACGGGCCCTATAGTACATGTTTTACGATTAGACGTGCAGCCGCGTGTTGCTGCTTGCCTTTATTGCGCTGTTCCAGCTGCACTCCACCTGGGAGCTGTGTCCAGGATGGGAAGGGTCCAATCGCGGGCTTTCTAGCGTAGCGTGCTCAACGTCGGAGAGAAGTTTCTTTACGTCCGGAACCTAACGCTGGGCGTGAGAACTGCTCTTTTGTAAGACCACTGGTTGCACTGGAGACCTTTCCAAGATTGATCGGAAGACGTAGAGCAATTTGTAGTAACTTCTCGCCTCGCGGTGCTTGCGGCCTCCTTTTACAGCCGCACGGCTAGCTAGGCCGCCGAGGATATACAAATGTTGCGTGGTGGGGGGTCAACTAATTTCCCTATGTTGGTGAGATACATGAGCAAAGAATGGCGCCTCCTTAGGCAAGGGGTGAGGGGCGAAGACCGAGACGATGGAGAGAGGGAGCTGAGCTACGCAGCGCTTTGCAGTTCATAAGCTTACCGCGCTTTGGCTGGAAACACTGGGAATGTAAACATAATATGGCATTCACGAAATATGAGACATTCCAACAGAATATTCACAAATAATATTCGTAATATGATCAACGAATATTATAGCAAGAGTCACATTCAAAGGTAAACAGGTATTATTAAGTGATTACTCGAGATTCTGTCGGAATTGCGAACAATGTATATATAAGAATTATTATACATATATTTATAATATATTTAATTAGTATAATATATTAATTTACACCTTTAATATAATCATTCCAAGCTCCACGGTATTCAATTTACGCCGAATATAGTAATAGTGCAAAAACACGTCACTCAAGAGAACAATAACATCATTATATTTTTTAATATATTATTAATAAAAGCATTTTACATTATTGCATAAGACTTCAACAACTTCGTTTCTTTCCACTCCGATTTCCATACCATATCACTTTGGGAAGAGTTCACACTCGGGTTAATTCCCGAACAACTACAAATAAAATATTACGTATTTAAATTTTAATGATTAGTAGAGCATGTTATTTTCAATATTTTAATAAATTATAACTTATGTGTATAATTATTTTTTTTATTGATATAGTTCTAGATTGGTACAAAAATTGTATCATAACCAATAAAATAGAATTAAAAAGAATAAATGTTGTAATTCTTATAGAAATTATTACATGCTTCCACTATTTGTAATATCTATACACCAAAGATTTTTTGTCATTTTACTTTAAACTTTTTAAAACCTGTTGAACTTCTAAAAATGGGATGGTCTATGACCTACCTTTACTTGACGCAAATTAAAATTTTTTGTTATAAAACTAACTGAATTTTAAAAATTTCATTTTTAAAGCATTCTTTAAAATTAATATTTCGATTTAATTAAATAGTCTGGTTATTTTATATAGAAATACTAATATTTAGTTCAATTATAAGTGTAATAATATAAAAGGTATATCTTTTATTGAACATAAGGCTTAGCATCGGGTAAGTTCCTGAACAATTCATAATGCAGGTGATAGTGATACATGGATTTTTCTTATGCAAATTTCTATTTATATAAAATTTTTATTAAATATTTATAAATTATCAATATATTATTAATAATTTCTTTATTAACATTATTTATTATAATTGCTCTAAATAATACAAATTGAAGATTTCTATAATTATATTTATAGTTATATATTTAATAAATATAATAATACAGAAACATTCTCAAACAACAAATCTATTATGTAGACGTCTATTTTTATTACAGTGGAGACAAAACAAACATAATTCGAACATAATAAATAACTATTCTTTTATTAAAAATCAAGAAGAAACAATAATATATAATTCATTGGAAAAAGAATCTAAAAATGCGGCAAATGATGGTTTCAATTCAATTATCTCAACATCTATTGAGCCTAACATTTCTGCTAATTCTTTAATAAGTTTAACAGAAACGAAGAAAGAAAATAAAACTCTGATTCACTCAATTTCCAAAGAAAATTATGATCGAAATGAGCCAGTGAATGAACTAAACACGTTAATTTGCAATAACGATGAAAGGAAAAATTTTTCAAAACTAAAATGCAATACGTAAGTAGAACTATATTTTATAAAATATGATTTTTTACATATTTACAAATTAATACTAATGTTTAATATGATATATAATATATAATTGCTAGTATTTTTATTAAAATATAGCTAGTCAAGCATATATTAATATTATTTGTTTGTAAAAACTTAAAATTAATGAAATGTAAGGCTTGTTGTCAGTGGATTTAAAAGAAATGAAAAAACGTGATATAAAAATGTTACGAAAAATATATTTGTTCGGGTATCCTCTACCTACCTCTCGTAGGCTCAGCCTCAGTATATACAGAGAAAGGCTTCTTAATAGAGATTTCACGTGAGTGGTGTTTAAACTGCTGGTAAAGAATGGCGATGTAATAGAACTGCTGAGCAGGGTTAATTTAATTATTAAACACGTGTATCCTATTGTTCACGATTCCGTTCGCCTCTCTACCATTGGTACTACCGTTTTATTTGTAAATTCTATTTAAAAACATTCAATACTTTTATGACTGCCAGATGTGTTCCAATAGCCTACGAATTTAATTAGAAAGTACATCGAGTACTACTTCTTTCTCTTTTATAACCATTTACAATCCTGTTTACTCAGATTCCGTCTCGAAAGACTTTGGCAATGGTTAATATGACTATCACGTATCTTGCAATACGAGCCTAGTAAAGCAACGGTCAAGATCTAGGCATAAACAGCTTAATTGCTACACTTCGTGATCTTTTCTTAACGAAATAAAAAGATTTAGAATTCATGAAAAACCCAGTCAGGCTATGACGTCGGGGTAACCACACGACCCGCGACCCGACGTCCCTAAGCGCTGCCACCACTTCACTGCCGGCACTTCGCTCTTTTGTAAATAGACGTTAATACTTTTGGCTAGGGCTGTAATGATAAGTGTTAGTGCAGAATTTACACAAATTAAAGACATTATGATATTTCAACATATTAAATAGTGTTCGGGAATGAGCCCGAGAAAACACTCTCCCAGGTGGAGGGAGGGAGAGGCGGATAGTGGAGAAAGAGAGATAGTCGGGTAGAATGAAGCAGAGG
>JAPYYT010002434.1:0-17931 GCA_030522565.1 Ceratosolen corneri | reverse complement strand
ACACACACAGAGAGAGAGAGGGACTGCGGCGGAGGCCATCGGCTTCTCGCGCGGGCACCGAGCGCAGGCCCACGCCACTGGACCGCAGCGGAGCCGGTTACCGCTCCTCCGGCGCCCCGTTAACTTTGCCTCGGAGTCGCGAGGTTTACCTCATCGGCCACTCGACAAAGGCAGCCGGACTTTTCGGCTGGCCGCTATTATTGGCCCCCCGGGCTACCGGTCCCACCTCGGCACCCAGCCTCCGCCAACTGAGGCTGCGCGCGCCCCGTGTCAACGCACCGAGGCCCGCGCATCTCGCCGATAAGCGGCTCGCGGTCGCTCCTCGACCTGGCGCTTCTTCCGCGTGGATCATCAACCGCGTCGGCTTATCGGGCTCCGACCGCCGCCACACACAATGCCATTACTGCGACTGGGAGGACGATCGCCCGATTGTTTAAAGCTCGGCTAGCCGCGACCTAACACGTCGACTCGAGTTTTTTAATGGAGGGCCCATGTGGTAGCGGCCATTTTGCGCGAGACTGAAGTTATTGAACGTGATACTCATTATTGGCCTGGAGTCTCGGTGCTCTCTGTTTCCTATTGATCAATGATTGTCGCTGAGCGTAGGTTTGTCGTCGAGTGTCAAGGGCTTTGAGGTTGTTTGGGTTGTCAGGGCTCGCATGGAGTTTGCATTGGAAGTCCTCGTTGTGTCTTTGCCAATTAGCCAATGAATCTATTGCGTGACAATCGTTTAGCCGTGTGCTCTATGCCCTGTTATTATAAGCGCCATTATGCAAAAAACGATGCGAAAATCGAGCGTCTTTGAATAATCCGAGGCTACTTGATGATAAATCACGTAGGAACTTTCTTGACGAGGGAAGCCATTATATTGTTTATTGATTCGTGGATCGACGGTGGAGAGTCGACGCTAAATTTTCTTCGTTTTCGTGCCGCGACGCGCGCGTATATATCCGCGAAATTTATCCAACGATCATTAGCTAAGCGGATTAGCTCGTAAGTGTGTTTCGCAAGTGAAATGATTTATTTGACAGGGCGCACAATGGCCGCACGCGATTCCCCAACTGTTTCATTTCAAGCCTTCGACGTAATGAAAACGGGCGGCCAGAGTGGGGTTGGCGGCAAGGGGCTCGGGATGTGGTTGGTGGGTTTGGCGATGGAGAGAGAGAGAGGGAGGGAGGGAAGGAAAAGTTTATGCATGCGAAGTTGGGCCGCGCGGCGAAAGAGGTGGAGAACGTTGCTTAAAAGCGCATCGGAGACGAGCGCGAAAAGGCAAAAATGAAGGAAGAAAAGAGAAAATGTCGAGTTCGAAATTGTTTTGGGTTTACGGAGCGGCTCGGACGCATACATTACGATGACTTCCTTTCTCTCCTACTCTCGAAGGAGTCACGTCGGCTCTCGCCACGTGTCAAAAGAAGGAGCTCGCTCCTCTTCTGGGATGCTAAAGTGTTAAGCCGCTTTAAAAAAGTCTCGCTCACTCGCTCGCCCGTCGATCCTTCTCCCTTTCAACTTTGAGAGCCTCGTTTGAATAAACGCAAAGTAAATTTCGTCTTCCTTTTACCCCGTAAATCGCCGAGTATATGTTCCGTATATGCGCGAAAAATCTCTCTCCCTCTCTCTCTCCCGCTCTCTCTCTCTTTTTCTCTTGCTATTTCCGCTCCACGAGATCGGCTCTCGCCGATCGCTACCGCTTACTCAACAAACTATTATGCGGAAATAGAGTGCCAGAGATAATTTGCGACTTCCGTTAATTTTCATGCGAATGTAGTAGTAGTGGTGGTAGTAGTAGTGGTAGTAGTGGTGGTAGTAGTGGTAGTAGTAGTGGTAGTAGTAATGGTAGTAGGGCCCAAGTGCTTTAAACGGCCAAGACTAGAGAGAGGCTTAAAATCACATTCTCAGTTCTCTTACGCCTTGAGCGTAACAATTTGGCGGATTTTTGTCACTTTGGTGTCCGTTTGGCGTTCCGCACATTATCCCCAGCCGAAACGGCCTTCCTTTTATTCAAGACACTTGGTTGTGTATCGTTCGTGTATATTTATAATGGCAGCTCACGGCCGCACATCCCGAAGCACGGAGCGCAAGGTTTTTAACAGTGATTGTACTATTTTTATAAAGCGACAATATCTTATAAATGGAATGTCTGCGGGCACTCGGGCGAATGCGTATTTATCCCGAGTATTGAGCTTGATATTCCTCAAATGCCGCGCGGACTAAGTATACGTTATGCGAAAAGCAGAGCCACGTAGAGAGATAAAAAGATTTTTTATACCTCATAAAAGTATCGGTCGTATATGCTCGTAGTTTACGCTATGTAAATACGACGAATAAATCCTGCCTCTGCGTCGCGAGAAAAGGGGAAAATGTTTATATAAAGGCAGCACGGAGCTGCAGGTTATTATTACTGTATTGTTCATCCGGCATAATGAAACTCGTCGAGCGTATAATTGCGTCTCAAAGCTGTTTAATAATCAGCGAGTGGCTTCCAAGGATAAAAAAAGAGCAACAAGGTGTGAAAGCACCTTAAACGTGCTGCATCTTCCACGGCGGATCTTCCTCGGCGCGCGTGTGCGTGCGTGTGACGAAGGGAGTGGGGGTCGAGTGAGCGGGGGGCCGTAGAAGAAGAAGAAGAAGAAGAAGGGACGGGAGTCGGAGGCGGTGGGCGATTACGGGAGGTAGTGGAGGAGGTGGAGGAGGTGGAGGAGGTGGAGGAGGTGGAGGAGCTAGTGGCGGGGGAGGAGGCAGAGTCGCTGAATCAAGCGGGAGAGGTTGTTGTGCTGACGTGAGCACTACTATACGCCGTGGCACGATACGAGAAAGTTTACTATATCGCGTCAGAGTGAACGTAAGCGTAACCTCGAAAGCCCATTCTTTGAGCTTGAGTATGGAAATTTTCGCGGCGCCTCGCGCAGTGGAGCCAAGTAAGCGGGTCTCCGGAGCTCCGCGCAGAAGGTCGCCGATGCTCGGGGTGTAACGTTGGCTACACCATCACTCCGCGCGCGCGCGCACGCCACTCGAGATTCCAGGAATGACGCATAGCGCGAATGTCGAATGACACACTTGAATATACATCGGGATATTTGCCGAGCAAATAAGTGGGCTGCGCATTGCGCATACGCCCAAGCATCTCCGGCTCCGCTGCATATTGTCTGCTTGCGTGACGATACTCTCCTAAAGCACTACTAAGGTCATGGTCGGCTTATTATGGGCGAGGCGAGAATTTATTCGGTGATTGAACTACTACTCGGGCCTCTTGTATTGTCGGTGCCCTTGGAATTGTCATTAGCAATGCGTTTGTGGGTGCAGTGGAGCGCGTGATGAGGAGTGCCAATGTATGGTTGTAAAATTTATCAATCGGCTTGTTTGGTGTTGATTTGGTGTTGAGGCTGGGGCGCGGGGAAATTTCACGTATTATTTTGGGCGACGAAGGGGCCGGAAGTTTGATCGGTGAATTTTAAAGGCGCGTGGATTATTTATGGTCCGGGTTGGGAGTGTAGTTTTTGGAAAATTAAGCATCTGCATAATGAATGGGATGAAATTTATTGGCAATGTATCGAAATAGCCGTGGATTTCGTGGATGTAAATTGAAAATGGCAGGAGCGTATTGTTTAGTGAAAAGTTGGAATTTATTTAAACTTTAAAGCGTGGGCTAATCTTGTAATGCATTATTATATCATATAATATGCTCGAAGCGAGTGCATTTGGTTGGTGCAATCGAAGAAAATTATAATAAATTGCGGCATTCCGCTAAATAGGCGCCCAATTTACATTTATTTCTCAGTTTATCTATGTTTTCGCTTCCCCACTCGCCCCGCCACCCTTGCAAACTTTTAGCATAATAAACTACTAACCAAGTCTCCGATGATTCAATACTTCCATCGACATTAATGTATCTGCCAATGTTCCGTAAGGACATTAATTACCCTCAAAAGTATCGAAATGACAAGGCTCTCTCGTATTTGCTAAAATGACAAACGCAAAGTCCAATACATTGAGTCGAGGGAAGGAAATGCAACTTTTCTCGGCAAAAGCAATGACTTGTAATGAAATTTCACTTAACAAACTCTGGAGCGTGAAAATCGACAGGCAAAGAGCACGATTCCCTCCCTGCATTTCCATACACCGCGCGGCACTTGAAAACAACAATAAAAAAAAGTGCGCATCTTTCTAGTGCCGCTACACGTCCGTAACGAGATCGCTCACTCAGCTTCGTAAAAGAGGGAAAAAAGTATCCGCCTGCAACAGCATCTGAAGATTCCACATTATAACCGGATGTACTCTCACGTGCCACGACATTACCACGCGGATGCGCACGCACACGCGCCACAACACACACACACACACACGTGTGTTGTGCCCAGTGCCCGCATACCGGCTGAGATGCGCGAAAATATACGTGCGAAGCTGCTCTCGCGTTTTATGGCGAAAACGGATTACACATATATATATGGAGGCGAATTTCAAAGGTACACATCGATCTCCAACAGATATTTCTTGGAGCTGCTTCCAGTTTACACTACATCTCGGATTAGTTTCTCAGCACTTCCGCCCGCCTACGGCATATAAACCAGATTTGCTCTGATTTTCAAAAGGCAATACTACGATTTATTTATCTGCTTCCTTTTCTTTCCTTCTTTTGTGTTCGCACACGGGGTCTTTAATTTTTCACACGCGTGCAAATTAGATTTCAAGCATTTTGCATCTTCGGAGTTGGTCGGCGTAAAATTTTGAGTTAAGTACGTTAAGTATGAATTACATTTAGGATGGATGACTGAAATTATTACGATGAACACTTCAACGCCTATTTAACCCGGCTAGCTGCAGTACGAATGGCATACCACGTGCAATTATCGCAATTAACATTCGTTGATTGATAGGGATGTGGTTGCGAGTAATATTTAATTTAGGCCATTTTTGAAAATTTACCGATAATTGCTCTTTTAATACTGGATTCTGAGTTTTGACCAAGTTATGCACATTAATGTAACGCACGAAATACTCGTTGCAATTCTTCATGAGCATATTTACAATTGCTATTTACACTTGCTGGGCCATTTGTAAAAACTTCTTCTTCGAAATCATTCCCATATAGCGATTAAAGAGAGAGAAAGAGAGACAGCTTTGTCAAATTATGTATTCACTTTTTCGTCTTTTTATATGAGCAAAGCCGTAATAGAGAGCTAATCTATAGCGACAATTTTCCTTGGAAAAAAATCGGCTCCGTCTGTCAAAGAGCAACACCAGTATCCTTGATGCTATTTATTAAACAATAAAGTACAGTTCTTTTATTCACGGAATATCAAATTTAAATTTTTTCATAATTTTGCATCGGCATAATACACATTTCTTACGTGCGTTTAATAAATAATCTTATTTAATTGTAGTTTTAATGAATTATCTCGACGCTACGAATAACTTAATGTAATTGAATAAGAATTTGATTAAAATTACCGTAGCCAACAAGTTTTAACAAAACGACTTTTAACGATGATGAATATTAAGTGATACGAAATCTAATAATTGACAATAAATGTTTAAATATGATGATTATTCGTGTACTCGTCGTGCTACCATTATAACCATAAAAGATTGACAATTTTTTTCTCTCTTATCATTATTATTGTTATTGTTATTGTCGTTAAGCGGAGCATTAGTATTACATACCTGGATTATGAAAATATCGTATTTTCATATTAAATCCGTGATTAAGAAGGTGACATTCGTCCCGTAGTAATCGTTCCTTTCAATTAAAACTGACTCTTCGATATATATTCTGAGATGATAATACGATCCACGCACCGGAAATTCCCCACACACACACTGATAAATATCAGTCTCGCTAACCATATCGTCTTTAACACTCGGCTTTTAAAGGCAATCGCTTGAAATTGATGAGCTATAAGGGAAATAACGAAAATTGCCATACTGAACATCAAAGAAACGCTTCGGAGAAAAGTAAACGGTCAGCATGAAAAGGTTTCGCTCTACACATCATTCGCCTAACAAGAAAAACACTTTACCTCTATGCATATAATATAAAGTATACGTTTGCGTAATTATTATCTAGCAATGGTCAATAAATATAGTTGGAATAAGTATTTTTCCCAAGTGACGATGCATTTGGAAATAATTAATTTCTATGAAAGAGTATAAATACTTTGGCAATTATTAACGCAACTTTAAGCAGTAAATGTGCGAAATAAGTACTTGAAGATATTTTCGGATTAGGAGAGAGATATGCGTGCTTGCGGGCGGTGGTATTGTGGAGGGTTGATGGGGGAGGGGGGGTTTGTGGACGAGTGGATGAGGGAACACGGGGGAGCAAGTGAGTTTGCGTGTGTGTCGGTGGGTTATGTAATGCGAGGACGATGTAAGTTGGTGTTTTCGTGGAGGGAATCGAAGAGGGCACGTAAGGATCGGTTCACAAGAGCCTTAAATAGCCTTACTGGCCGATCCTGGATAAAAACCCACACACATCTACATTGCATTCGATATACCTATTGCGATAATCCCTCGGACGCACGTAAATCCAACGGTGTACATTATACTCGACGTTTTTGAACGGAAAAAAGAGAAAAGTTAAAAAGAATGAAAAATTCGTAGAGCATCTTATTGTGAGGTAATGATTGGATGGTTAAATTGTTAGGATGTAAGTTGTTAATAAATTCACCAATCGTGCCGCAACAACAAATTCAATACTTAATTGAGCGATACTGCGAGAATAAAATACAGTTGAATTAAAAAATCTCGATACCTGAAAATTCCTTCCCATCCATCGTATTTCCATTGTATTTTCCAAATGAAATTACCGGCATATTATAATTCTACTCCCATGCAATTTGGTTTATTACCGAGCTCAATAAGTATTTAATAAAGAACGTCTACATTTTCAAATAGTAAGATAAAAAGCGCAAGATTGAAGGAAAAATTCCAAGTAAGCATTGGGAAGAATTTGGTCTGGGGGAAAAATAATGGCAGATCAGTAGGATCCAGGGGCACACAGAATTCTATATCCTTATTTTCTTCTTTCATGGAGCCACGTAATCGACCACAAGCTACACTAAATTCGCAGCTTTCACCCATACACGGACGACTGCAATTTACCGATTGCTTAAATTTATCCGGATGAAGGTACAGAAGTAAATGTTCCTTTTGTTCTTGTTGGCAATAAATTGTGGGAGCGAGAATTCCTTTGAAATAAATGCGAGACTTTGTGCCGCTTGCTTAATTCGATAGCTCCTGTGCATTAGACTGGCCATGTTTATTTGTTAATTAGGGATTTGTTTAAATATTAAGAAATTAACAAGAGCGGGCGAACTAGTTTAAGATTTAGTTCTAGTTCTAGAGAAAAACCAAGGCAAAAGAATATTTTGGCCCTCCTTTGTATTATTTCAAATTGATTATTTGGAATAGAAAAAAGTCGTTAAATAATTAATAACTGCATTGGAAAATGTTTCCTTAGATTGCAAACTATATCACACTATTGATTCCCAATTTCATTAGGAACCTTTTTTTTTTCGTAGACCTTGGGAGTTTCAACATTGACTGTACATTAACGAACATTTCAGAATGGCCCAACAGTTATTCATAAGAGTGTGTATTCTAAAATATAAATACGATTTTCAATTAGATTCGGGGCGCAGTGGGCACGACACAGGCTACACTCGCATATTAAATTAAAGGAATTTACAGCCAACACATGCCTTTTTTTCGCGAAAAGTCCTGCTGCCCAAGTGAAACTCCAAGCAGAAATAGCGAAAATGAAAGAAGTGACGCTTTAGAGCTCAAGACCGGCACTAGTTAGAGGAATTAAGTAAATGCGTCGTTACTCTCGAGAGATTTTCTCGCGGCTGGGCATACTTTTCCACTTCCAGGTCCCTTTTCTCGTCGCCTCACCTCCCCCGTTCAACCTATAACTCGACGAGTCCAGAGTATTGCAGAGGCTAGATAAGGATTGTCTATGGTCATGGTACACTCGGGGGGCCGGGCATCTTTTGTCTCATTCGCGACTAATCCAACTAATTCGTCGTCGAGGAGTTGAAAGGCTCGAAACCGCGAATAAACTTGGTGAAAATCCCTCGGCCCCTGCACCTCCCGACGCTCCTCCCGACGCTCCTCCCGACGTTCCTCCCGATGCCAAGGTTTTTCCTCTTGACGAGCAAGTGACGTACCACCGAAGGCTTTATATGTACCGGGAAACTGCAAATGATTCCGGCGAACGGCCACGAGGACTGCTAATTGGGAGCCAAATCGAGTGGCGGTGTTTATCCTTTAGGACATTGTTTCCTTGGAGGAAAAACCAAGATTTTCTTGCTTCTGAGGATGGAGCGTCCGTACTTTATGTTCGCTGTGGCGTGTGGATTTCAGAAGTTAATCAGCCCTTATCCCAGTTGAATAATTATTATATTTTTGCCATTAGAGTTAATGAAACGAATTCGGGGAACTATTATTACGAGAAAAATATTTTTCATATTTATCCAAGGTGGTTAAATTCGGTTAATTGTAACGAGCTTGCTGCTATGGAAAATGCAATAAACTTAAGATATATTGAAACGAAAAAATGGCTGGTTTATTAGAATTTTTTACGGCTCTACACTGTGTACATCCAGTAATATAATCACCTTAAGTCGATGGAATAAGTCGGGCAAATTCAGCTTTTTTCGATAGAACAAAGTTTGTATTGTATAATTGGTCCATTCGACGATATAAAATAGCATAGATAAAAACTTTATTCCAGACGTAAATTATATTCTTACGTACTTTTTACCAAGACTGTACTTTCTTGCACCAAAAGTCCATACACACGCGCATATATATGTATATATGTATATATATAAACACGCGAATTACAGAACATTAAACACGGTCTTACAATTTAACGCAATTAAAGGAATATCCAACGTATATTCGCTAGACTAACTTTAATAATTATCAAGTGGAAGTGAAATTCAAAAATAAATTTAATGCATTATACGCTCAAAAATTATTTATCAAATATAAATTAAAAGTTCGGCTCACATTGCATTGTGTACAAATGTTCGAAGGACGATCATCGTTTATCTGCAATTTCATGCGAGTTTTATTAATTGACGTGATTTTGATTATCCGTATGTAATTCTCTAACATTTTAAAATACATGTCCAAAACTTTATAAACTATATATACAAAATGGTATTATAAATTTTAGTTCCGCGGAGAACAATGGATTATTAAATTGAAATTAGGATAAATATAAATTAGGATGAATTATTCTATTCTTAATGCGTAAAAGGAAAAAAAAATTACAAATCCGAAAGTAACTGCCTCGTACATATAAATATTATACATAAAGATATATCACGTTGGCCGAAAACCATTAAATCACATGCTTAATCAACTTTCGGATCGATCTAAAGATTGGATATATTGGATCCACTTCAACGTAGTCGGAAAAAGAACAAAAACCAACAGGAATAAGAGGATGAAGAAGAAGAAGAAGAAGAAGAAGATGAAAAGGAGAGAATACTCTAAGGGCATTTATCTCATCTGCATTCGATTAATCAATGTAATTAAAGGAAGTAATTTTGAAAAACTTTTTGATGCGTCATTGGTTAATGAAATTCCGAGTGATGATGATCATAAATAGCGATGGAAAGAAGATGTGGCGTGGCAAAGGTGAGGAGAAGGTGGAGAGAAGAGACAGGGACAGGGATAGATAGATATATAGATAGTCAGAATAGATAAATAGACTATAGGCTACGCGTAGAGAGCGAGCGGGCGAGTGTGCGTGCGTGCGTGCGTGCTTATTATCGGCGGCGGCGGCGGCGGGGAAAGGGCGACGGCGGAAGGGGTTTGGGAGTTGGGATGGGGGAGGGGAGGGGAGGGTGGGCCTATATAGCCTATATCGTGATATAGGTTCGGGGTCTATTTTCTCCCCAAGTATCTTGGGTTGTTATTAGGGGCATCGGCATCGAGTCAGGAGCAGTTGCCTCGACGTTCAATCTTAGCCTAATTATAGCATCTACTTGTGCATTGGGACTTATGGCCGCGGCGGAGGAGCGAGCGTAGCCTAGACATCACGAGCTCTCCTCGTATACGGGAAAGGTGGGTTGTGAGATTTAAGGCGTGAACCCAATTCTCGTTTTATGTGTGTTTCTGAGGTGTCGGGCGGCCGTTGCTTCCAAAAATAAATGAGCTCGGATCGAAACGAAATCTCGCGCTCCCCCTCTTCTTGCTTTCTGTAATTTTAACGCTGGATCGTAAAAAAGGCAAAAACAAAAAAAAATGATTGCTAGGCAGTAATTATGGTTGGGCTCTATTATTATTTGGGCTAGTTTTAATGAAGCTGCTGTCAAGGGAGTATTGCCAAATTTTATCGTGGTAGGTTAAATGAGGCCCGTTGTAGTAGCGAATAGTTTTGAAATTAATTAACATACACAAGTCCCTTGAAGCTATATTACAGCGTCAAAAGTGTTAGCCGAATGTTTTTAAGTTAACATTTAAAGTTTATAATTGCTCTTGTGTGAGAATTTTGCGGGAAGATGTAGGATATTTGGAGGCTTTAAGGGAGCTCTTTATCGGTAATTTTGCATTAAAATCTATCGGTTCTTTTCTTCTGCAACTTGACGCAATCAAATTACGAAGCGAACACTTAATTCAGTTGAAAATTAAAACTACCGCAGTATTTTAACTTTGTTGCATTTTAACAAGTCTTTTTAGAGTGAAAAAAAAAAGGAGGAGGAGGAGGAAAGTTTGAAAGCTGGATAAGCCAACTACTTGTGATATTCCTTATTTTTTTAATAGAAATACTTTGAAAAACAAATTTTAATAATAATCTTAATTGTTTGTAGAATATATTTTCTTGTTTTGTTGTTCTATATATATTTTGTTGTTCTAATACTTTGAGAAACTATTCCGTAAATTTGTTAAAGCTGTACAGAAATTTTCAGTATGTCATAAATGCTTGAAATCTAGACTTTTTCTTTCTTTTTTTTTATTTTTATTGAAATAAAATGTAAATTTTTGGTCACAACTTCTATAATCCGTTTCAAATCTCTTTTTTACATTCCTCAAACAATTCCCTCCGTGCTGTTTTAAAATTTCAAGTCCGACACTCGTACTATTTGAGTTTGAAACCTTAAAAGTTAAATTACAATGTTAAATGCATGTAAAACTGCCCACGTAAAAGAATTTAAAGAGCTATCGTAATACAATGATTGTAAGAGGAGGTAAAACTTTTTAAATAAAAGCCTCCCGAGTGTTAGAATTACATTTCTTTCGATAACACGAAGAGGTAACACGTAATTCGAAATTAAACATTGTGTATTAAGTGAAATCATTGGCTCTGCATTTTTATACCCCGGCCCACGAGTATGCCCATCTCATTTATCATGATAACACTTTGACATACTAATTATCATAAAGGATCTATACTTTGTCATCAAGTTGCCGTTAAAATACACATATTTACCAAATACCATATATGTCTCAAGATACTGGCAATTGTAATAATCTCATGCCACCCTCGTAGGCACATCGCCAGCCTATTAATAATCACAATTATCGAGAGAGGGGGCGAGGCAATCATTTTGCACTTGAAGCCTTTGATTATCGACGCGAGCACATTCTTATCTAAAGTATCATACAGCTCGCCAGCACGCGAGCAACCGACTTAACCAGTTAATTCGGTTATGGGCGCGTGGAAGAACGCCTCGGCTATATAATACGCCGTAACGTCAAGGAGAAAAGCAGCAAAAGGGCCTTCTTCGTCCTCCTTCTCTCATTTGGTTTTTGTTCCGCTTGCTCGTATTTCGTCCAGTACATAATGTCCTCTCCTGTCCCCCATGGCGCAAGAAGAATTGGTTAAAAAGTTCTCTTTTAGCGTGTTCCTCGACGCCGGGCAAGCTCTTGGAGCCGGCCCCACTCACGTGGTTTCACCGTTAGTGCAAATGAGCCAACACTAGCGGGAGAGGGGACGGCCATGGAGGAGGAGGAGGAGGAGGAGGTGGTGGAGAGAGTGAGACGGCAGACGGACATTAGTTTGCCGTCAAATATACGTTCAATCCTGCTGGAGGAGAGCTAGAACGAGGACGAGGAACGCGTAGTTACGTCGTTGTATTGGGATTTGGAATGAGAATTCTTGCTTTGGATGGATCAAATGGCTTGGTAAATTGTCGAGAATATTATATGTTTATTTATGTTTTTTTATCGAGCTGCTATAGATGAGAATCACTTGCGCGGGTTAATATTCGTAAATATTGTGTTGTGTACTTTATT
The DNA here is from genome assembly GCA_030522565.1 of Ceratosolen corneri. Taxonomy (NCBI): domain Eukaryota; kingdom Metazoa; phylum Arthropoda; class Insecta; order Hymenoptera; family Agaonidae; genus Ceratosolen; species Ceratosolen corneri. Next base: position 5,682 of record JAPYYT010002434.1, on the reverse strand, counting down.
CGGTCGAGCGAGTCGATTGTTTGCAATAAATTCCATATGAAAAAAGTGTGGCCTGCAAAAGCGGTGGAGTTTCGATGGGATCTTAATGCGGTTTTTTTTTGAAAAAGATTTCTCTCAATTGAAATGAATAAGTGTAACAGTAATTTATTATTACGATAACGTTCCTCTTAATGTTGATACGAAAATAGATAAATTTGGTCTCGAAGAGAGGTAAAATAATTCACGCTCACTGGACATTGTAAAACTTGAAAATTGAATAGTTCCATGGATGCGTTGCATAGCATTTGAATTTGAATTTGAAAATGTTTCTTTTCTTTTCATTGAATACACTTTTTCGGTATTTCACCGATTGCCCAAACAGCTTTTAACTTCTCATTTGAAGATGGAACGGCCAAGATATCAATACTGTCTATTCATTAGAATAATTTCTTTTTCAGAATATTTTACATGTATATATATATATAAATTACAAGATAGATTAAAGTTGGAGTAGGTTACATTTAATTATTTATTTTAAGTATGTATATATAAATATAAATATGCGTATGTATATATGAAAAAGAAGACTCTTTGTGAAATGTTAACATGAGGTTTATAACGACGTGAAACGTAGGCACGGACAACAAGTCTGAGAATTGGCTTTAATACCAAAGTAATTCCAACAAACTTCCCCGATAATCGCTAAATGCTTTAATTATGCCTTGTAAGTGTCCTTCTTGTTTTCCCCGCTCCGGACCCACCCACATTTACCAAATTAGTCCTCCAAGCGCAATGCCGACTCGCTCGAGAAGCCGAGAATCAAAAGCGCGCACTAAAAGTGCGTAATTGGGCACGATAAAGCCGCTCCCAAATAATCTTTATCATCGAGTGAGTGCATTAATTTTTCCCACAGCAGTTCCTCACTCCGAAACTTCTATTTTCATATCCTTTCAAAACAGTCCTTCCTCCGCATTGACTTTCGCGTCGCTCCTCGAGCATTAAAACCTCATACTTCACCGCGACCAATCAACAAGGGAAGCCGAAATTTTCACACATTCCAGACTTCCCATAATTCCTTCACGTATAAGCAGCCAGTACACCGCCATAAAATTCTGAGCGCACCCCGCCCGTTACTTCAATTCACTTCGTCACGCGTAACCTGCCTCTTCTCAGAAATCACCCTCCGGAGACGCTTCTTTCAAATGTGTCTCGCACCACCGTCCCAGCCTCGAGATGCCCTCGCTATCGTTTACCGAGAACCTCCGCCTCCTCCTTTCTCATCCCTGTCTCCCTTGGATTTTTGTCCCTGATGTTTATGTCTCCGCCAGTCTCGCCAGTCCTCCATCTTACGCAATGTGTGTTCCCTCTTCTCTCTGCCGAAGGTTATCTCGGGTGCGAGAGGGTGCGACAGAGAGCGGGAGAGAGAGTGGGAGAGAGAGTTGGAGGCGACGAGGTTTGGGGTGGGGGGACACAACAAGAGAGTGGCAGCACAAGATGGACATCGGCGAGCAGGAATTTCGGCTTGGCGAGCATTTATCGTAGGATCTTGTGTGCACGCATGGCTGCGAGAGTGGCGAGTGGCGCGGAGGGAAAGGAGGAGTGCTCTTCCTCTTATTATCGGAGCTGATTTTTATGTGACCGCTTGGGGTGGGGGAAGGCGATACGAATTCGATCGATTCGGGATTAAAAATTCCAGCCCGATAACTTTGTGGAAAAATCGCTGTAAGATACGTGTGATGCCCATCGAGGTTTAGCATCTTAACGATGTTATTAACTTTTAGTAGGCAAGTTCTTGGTAAGCAATTACAAGGATAGAGGATACTATTTTTTTTTTTTCAAAGATGCTCGCGATCATTGCGTGACGCGCATAAATATATCATTCTCCTGGAAAGTCGATGACTAGATTTTTAAGAGGCCTAACGACAAGAATCTTTATTACATTGAAATGAGCTTCGAGTCCTGGAAAGACAGGACGTCTCGACACCTTCAAATATACTTTCACTAATACTAATGCGCTGCAATCGTTTATTTCCTTCATTACACTGATTGCAGAATTTCGCTAATACTCACTAGACATTTTCATCGCCAGACGCTACTTTCGCAGCGAAATACAACGCTCCAAGCTGTCACCCAACAAACACCATAAATTATAACATTTTCGTGACAAATCTAGGATTGAGAAAGGATGAGGTCGCTAGTATCGGCAAACTACAAGATAATATGATATAAATGGCCGAATAACGCGCAGACGTAAACATCGATGTTAAAATAATTTTCGAAAAAGTTTCTTCTTTAAGTTTATTATTGAGGCCTTTCAATGGAACTCGCTCGCCTTCATTCTTACCGAACGTCACATTATAATGGCAAGCTGCATAATAATGAGCGTAATAACAATGAGGCTGCGAAAGAATATGCAAATAAATCCAGAATTGTATGTCTGCATCTAGTAATAGCGCATGTCAGTGGACTTTTTGCGTCCTCACCTCCCCCATTGGCCATATCTAATAGGGAATTAAGGCGACAGGAGCGTACAACTCGCATTCTCCATCATCAAGTATCATTGAATAAGGAAAATTCCTCGGTCATTAACCACCCTCGTTAAGCAGCTTCCGACGCTCCCGATTTGCCACCCAATCAGCTGATCCCAATACCGATATGTAACAGGCACAATGGACTCGTAATGCTTGGAAACTCGCCACGCAATTGGCCTTTTCGAATTGATAGATGGACCGCCTTTAATGAGCGACGAGATATCAAAAGTATGAATGTGCGCTCTCGTTCTTAGTCATTATCTCTTAATTTCATAAGCACGCGCGTAAAGTAGCCTTGCACTCTACCTAAAATTTCTCTGGGCTTTAAATTCTTTCAACAATTTATTAAATGTATTTGTTAAAGTTTCTCATCTTAGGAATGGTTGCAATGGGAGGCAAAAAGGAATGGCAAGTGAGAGCGTTCAGCCGTAGAGAATATTAGATTATTAAAGCAAATTCTAAATAGCAGCAAAAGTTTTGCTATATGGATAAGATTCAACATATTAAGTTTTCGGCTTTGTGTGCTTTATTTCCCGTTTTTTTTTTCTCTCTCTTGTTGCGCATTGGCATCTTCATAATCTGCCCGTCTAATCTTCTAAACTGCGCTCTTTGTAAATAAATTTGCCTCCCCTGCTAATTTTGTAGATGGACTTAAATGCCATTAGGCTGAAAAATACTAATTTCTAATAGTGGGGCCTACGTCTATATTCGCGAAACTGATTGCGTTCGTTGCCTTAACTCGGACTCGACAGAGAGAGAGAGAAAGGGCTCGTTTGTAATTTATATCCCTTTGATGCACTTGGCAATTTCCTTGAGCGAGTTTGTGCCTGCTTTTTTTTCTCCTTTCGGTGAATTTGCATTTTAACGACTTAATCCGAGGAGTGGGCGAACGAACTAGAGGGTTTCACTTTTCATAATTTGGCTCGTGCATAAGCGAGAGGGGCGTAAATCGCTCGACCCTGAGCCGTGCTAATGAGAGAGAGAGAGGGAGGGAGGGAGGGAGAGAGGGAGAGAGAGAGAGAGAGAGAGAAGTGGAAGGAGAAGCCATCGCGCCTTGGGATCACCTTATGTAAAAGGCCTCGGCTCTCGCGACTCTTCCGCGTGTCTATGTGCAGTTACTCGCCGGCAGGTATAATACGCGAACCTGAGCATGGCTTTGTGCATCACAAGTGTATGTGAATACGAGAATGTATTTGTGAGGAGGCGCGCATGCCTCTAGCGAGTACCGCAGCCACGAACAACTCATCGAGGAATGCTGCCGTGCGTGCGCGAAGTCGAGGGTGGCTCTCTTTGCGAAATAATGAGTCTTCTGACCCAAAAGCGCTATCCGAATCCTGGACGCGATTTTAATTACCAACTTCGCAAAAGATATTGGAACAACCTCGAGGAAGTTGTTGAGGTCCGGATTGTCACCACGAGCTCTCTATTTCTGCCAAATGGAATTTCCTTACGGAGGCTTTTTCATTAAGGCCACATTCTCAATACACGCTTAAAAGTTGCTGTGAGAGCAAAAACTAGTCAGAATACTGGGGAAGTAGTCGAATCTGATCAAAATTCAATTTCGAGTTATAATATGAATTAAAATTCTGGGTTTATAAGGATCATTTCTTAGCCATTTCTATTCTGCGAAATTAATTTTCTGTTATTGTTGTAGCTTATAAGATTTAAGTACAAAACTTATTATTTCATCTTATGAAAAATTATATTACTAGTATTTATAATGTTCCTAAAGGTCCAAATAGACTGCAACTCAGTATATGAATTTACATTCTACTATAAAAATCAGACCTCATATATATTATAAATATATGTTTATAAATGTTTCACAAAGTTTCAAATATTAAAAATAAAGTTTCGAAATAAGTATGTGGAGTTCATGAAAAAGCAAAATATTAAAAATATATTTTTAATAACTAAGATAAATATGAACTGTCATATTTAAATTAAATTTGAACCATATTTTTATATAGTATGTATTATGTAAATTAATTTAAATATGGCTTTTATATGGTATATTCTTTTAATACAATATTTTCATGCAACGCAATGTCTTAGTTTTCGAATTTTTTAATTTTTGTTATTTAAACATTATTAATTTTACATTATAATTCATAAAAAATATTATCAAAATATGTTCATTGTATTAATGTATAGGTTATTTTAAGGTCTTTTATCAGTGAAGAGATAATAATATTTGTGAGTCAATATTAATTTGTAGAACTATTATGAAGAACCATAAAATACGAAAATTTATTCAGTTTAAATCAAATTATGTGACGTTTGAATAACTTCGGATCAGCAGTTATTTCTTCGATACGGATGTGATTTATTCCTCAAACGATAGAAATTGATCGAACGGTTTCAAGTTTAGATACTTTACTGAGTACTCGAATTTTAAGTGCCGATGTATCAGTCATCCTCTAATTGCATTTAACTTGGACAATCTAATGAAACAAGTCGTCGAATCACATCTTTGGAATGCAATTGGAGTACAACTAGAAGGTTGATATTTATAATTGGAGTATTTAAGTGAAGCATTATTTCAAAAATACTAAATTATAATTTCATTTATATTTGACATTGATAAGCTTTTGTACATTTTAGATTTGCATTAATTAATACAATAATATAATTAGCTCATTTAGTTATAGTACGCATATAACACCTGATATGAATCACTACTTCTAAAATTATTTTAATAAAAATATTTATATTAGGTTTATACAGTGATTCGTATATATGATAACGTTTTTATAATATTGAATTTTTATTAATGTTGGATATATGAATAATAACTTGAAAATCTGGAATATTATTCAAGAACAATTTTTTCAATTAACAAAATATGATATATATTATCTATGATTATTATAAAACTTTTTCATAATCCTGATTTATAGACAGAATTATAATTATTATTTATAAACAGAAAAAATTATAAGCCTATTTAATAAAATTTAATTATTTAATGTTTCAAACATTTCTTTTTCAAACATAACTAACTAATCAACTATTATTATGATATAATACTCTACTTTTTAACCATACGAATATTAAAAGAAGATTTTAAATTATAAAATTATGTGCTCATATACACAAAGAAATATAAAAATTAATTATTTACATTTGTTTCAGCAAAACACTTATTGCATTGTAGAGTAATAAAGTAAAC
>JAPYYT010002432.1:0-18077 GCA_030522565.1 Ceratosolen corneri | reverse complement strand
TTGGTTGACAACTAATTATTCTGTTGTCATTGGTGCCCTTTGACCGTTATTGTTACCGCCCTTATAGGCGGTGGAGGTTTTGAAGCGGCAGTCGTCTGGCCGCACGTCGGGGCCCCGGATCGGCGCGTAAGACCATTTCCCGTCGTCTCGGCTCGCGACGTCACCTAATGTTTACACTATACACAAATATGCATTTATGCTATTATAAACAGTTCGTACGATACTTGACACTGCGCCTACATTTCTGGAAGGTTTTGTCCGTTACTTTATGACTTGCAGAGCACATGATGGTCGTATAGACCATCGAAGACCTTTTGAGTACAATGCAAAGATAACTCGACCGTTTCAAAACACTGTCAACTCAAAAATATATTTATTTTATTAGAATATTTATAAAAACATTCTAAGCAGAAAAGTAAAGAAACAATATTATTTACGGGTCCTCTTTTGAATATTCGATTCTCGAACAATATTATATCAATTTTTATTATATAATTTCGATCGACATAACTTGTTTTACTTTTTCTTATTGAATTATTTAATAACTCTCAATTACCTCTATTAATTTATTTTAATTTCAAAGTGTTCGGGATTGAACCCGACGATTTTATATTCGTCACGCTTGTTCAAGCGAGAGGCAGATAGTGAAGGGGAGAGTGGTAGCAGCAGGTCCCGAAAGAAGTCTACAGAATGTTTTAATGTAACAGTAATAACATTTATTGATCAATATGTTAAAGATATTATTAAAATTTTATGTTATTTAAGTTATCTTGAATGTATATCTTCTTGCTCTTTTAAATGAAATGTCTTTAACAGCTAGTTGACAGAAAGGATTACTTTCCTGCTTTAAATGGTGAGATGTGCTTGATGCAGGGGTCAATTGTAGGTTGAACGTCGCGCTTCGTTGTACCATGGTCAGATGTCAGCCGAGTGTGTGCGTTGCCTCTTGTACCAGTTGATTGTAGTTTAAACGCCTGTGTACCTAAATTAGACTCTGTGTTAGCAGCGTTGTTGATCTGGAATCAGTCTGATGAATCCCAGGAAGTAGAGGAGAATGATTGGTGTCATTCTGATGTGTTCTATGACGTTGGTGCAACTCTGTAGTGTAGTAGTTGAAATCGCATCTTGAGGTCAAAGAGAATCTTTGAGAGTCTGAGAGCTGCACTGCTGAGAACAGAGAGCAGAGAGGCTAGAGGGCCCTATAGAGCAGGATCGAGAGCCCCCGGGCAGAGAGCACCCGAGAGACACCGCCTTTGCAGCCCGTGCAGTCACTTTTAATCAGTTTACCCCGCCTACCATGGGGGTGGCTAAGTGACGTAGTTTCCAAGAGTGGGAATTTTTAGTTTTTATATAACTATTCTTTTTGTTTTATGATTGGTGGACTGCCGAAAGTAGGTGGTTCCATCCTTTTGACAATTCCCCATTGTGTCGCCGAGTATCAGGATGACGGTTGCAACTCATCGCACAATAAGAAAAATGAAACATGCTTGTTTGATTTCTACAAATTGTACAAGTAATGAGAGACGGCCGCACGTGTAGATGTCATGTGCGGTCCAAGACATATTTATGTATTATTGATTTTAGCGACTTTCAAGAAGTCGGAGACATATGCGAGTAATAAAAGTAGTTCTTGATGATATTTTAACGGTTTTTGGCTCGGATTTTGGAAAGATAAATAAGTTATTTACTATGTCTTATTAGATTATAAACATCATAAATATTGTAAATTCGTATAAATCATGATAAGCTAGTCGAAGTATAGGTTAAAGAGCAATAGAAAACGCGCACAGCATGGTTCTAATGATTTAGGGCCCATGGCCGCGCTCATCGTAATAAATACAAAATTTCTTGGTCGAGTCTTGTTACAGTGGGAGAGTTACATTTTCTAGAAGAGATTAAGTGCATGAAAAAAGCGGTGAAAATGTATTTTTTGGTGTGATCATCAAGGCTCCTGTGGTAGAAATAATATAGCGTGTGCGTGACAAATGTTAAGTAAATATACGGCGTTCGAGGGATATTATGTAGTTTCAAAATACATCATAATTTATAATACGTCGTGACCAATTTGAGTGGGTTGAGAGAGATCCGATGGTCGTTCGGAATCTCGAACACAAATTAACAATTTGTTTTATGTCTAATTAGCTCATTTAGGTTTTATTTTTATATACAAAATAGATAAATTTAATTTTATTATTTTATTTTATATGTTGTATTTTATTCCTTTAAATTTGGGCATATAACATCGATTAAACTAAATAAAAATAAGAGGATATTTGTTAAATATATATAACATTCATATATATTTACGAATGAAATATTTTATTTGAAAACTTAATATTAAGATAAGTAGAGAATAGTCTAAATGTGAAATAAAATTCTTTATTATAAATTGAGAGAAGCGCAAAATCTACTAGAAAAGATACAAAAATTTAAATACAGATCAAATAAACTAAATACATAGTATTCAGTTTCAGAAATCCATCCTTAATAGTTTAATATTCGACTACCTTAAGTTCTTCATGCAAGTGAATGCAAATTAAATTGAAAAATATGAGCTTATAGAAAATATGTTTAAGTATATTTTAAAAAGTATATACATATAAATATTTTTAAAAATGTTTTCATTTCTTTACATTTCATTAATAATTCTCTAATTTATTTATCTATTATAATTCAGGAACTGACCCGATGCTTAGCTCTCCCAGAATGGCGTGAGGGAAAGACCGATAGTGGAAGGGAAGATTTGGCAGGGTACGAAGAAATGAAGTCGCAGAATCGTATATAATACTGTAAAACGGTATTTATTGAAAAGAGATGGAAAATATAATGTGGTCTTTGTCTTAAAATGTATGTTCCTTGCTGTCGCAATATTCAGGCATAAATTGAATACCGTTGATGTTGGATTGGTTCTATTAATTCTTTATTGTTATTTATTCTAGTCTAATAATCGATGTTAATTGTAAATGAGTGTAGTGGCCTTTACTTTATTAAGTATTGCGGTGGCGCTAGATCTATTTGTCTTACTATTTATTTAATCACTTAATGTGATATAGTAATTGACTCTTTGCGCATGCGATGTTTAATTTATTTATATTAAACGTCGCGACAGCCGTCGGCCAGTAGTGTTTTGTCACTACTTGCCTTTCTCGCTCTTTTTCTTTTACCTTGGTAAGCTGAATCCAGATGATGTTGGATGCAGTTTTTAGTCGAAAATGAACACTGCATTACTGTGGTCCAGTTGACGAGGAGAGAAGGCGGGCTAAGATTGGATTCAGCATATGAGCTTATATTGAATCATATGTAACTTTACGTAATTTGCAGGAACTAGGCACCATCATACCAGGTAGGAGCTTCAATGTAATCACCGAACACTAATATTTGAGGATTTCTTTGTTGATTGTAAGACTACTGTATTTTCAATTTAGAAACTATTTAAGAGAGCGTGATGTCTATGCTAATTCTGAAGCGCAGAGCGCTTGCCATTTAGTTTTAATGTCTTCACCCCACTCCTTGAGTATGGGTAGTCATCTTAGAATACTTTGAGAGTGAGAAGTTCTGGTGACTAGATGAAATCTAAATTTCTATTGTCATTGGAGTTCTTGCCAAGTAATGTCAATGCCCTTTTAGAGAGGGGGGGGAGCGAAGGGCCGGAGGTAAAGTGGTGGCAGCACTTAGGGACGTCGGATCGTGGATCACGTGGTTGCCCCGACGTCTTGAAGCGTGTCTGGATTTTTCATGAATTACAATTTGTGTCGGTTAGATAAGAAAATGTAGCAAATAAACTGTTTATACCTAGAAGGTCTTATCCGTTGTTTTAAAAAAAAAAATTTTTTCTTCTTTTTTTTTTTTGTCATATGGACCGTTGTCGAAATCTTTGAGGGCACAGTCCAAGTAAACCCGATCGTTAAATGGTCATAAAAGAGCGATAAAGAGAGAGAGAGAGAGAAGAAAAACACGATGTACTTTCTGATTATATTCGTAGGCCTTTTGGGCCACATCTAGCAATCATAAACATATTGAAGATTTCGGAATGAAAACAAACAAAGAGGTAGTACCAATGGTCGAGAAACCAACAGAATCTCGAAAATTATATTTTATCTTATATATTATTATAATTATATTTTATTAATATTTGAATAACTTACTTTTCACGGGTATCGATGGTTTGGCAGCTTGCTGAAAAATAAATAAAAATATGATAAATAAAATTACTCAATTATTGAATGAAATAAATTAAATTCACATCAATAAACAACAATCACAAAGCTAATTAATACCTATTTAAAATGTATTTTCTATTTTTAACATCACCATCTATTTAGGAAAATAATTGACATTTTTATTTCTAATTATATTTTAATTAATTGGAACTATAATTAATTTTTTCGCTTACAACTTTACAACTGTACATATGTATAAAAACATAAAGTTTTATATATGTCCAAAAGTAATATTAGGTATTATAAACAATTTCAGTTATTATAAGTATATAAAAAATCAAAAGTTTCTCTGACCTGAAAATTTAATCTAAATTGAATTCAGCGATATGAAGATGACTTTATTCGGATTATTTGGTTTTCTTTTTAAAATAGATGTCAATTCACATACACAAATATACACAAATACCTTATTAATTTAAAACATATAATTTTTTATTACATTTAATATTTTATTTGTTTATACAAATGGTAAAATTGAAAATTTCCCAAAAATATTGTATTAATAACACTGTAAATACTGAACTCTCTCTTATCTCAAAAATTAATTAATGGCATGTAATCAATTATAATGATAAAATGATTATTACTTAATAGTCTTAAAACAGAATCAAACGTTCACAACTAGCAAAATAATTTTCACTATTTTTACATTGCGATCTATAATATGCAAAGCTTTAACATGTAACAAGTTTATAAATAAAATTAAACAAATTAAAATTTCAGATTTTAGATACTTATTTTAATTATTTAACTCAGCCGTTAATAAAATTTATGGTACATATATTATTATATCACATTTTATTATTAAACTATGTTGGATCTCACATGTTATTAGCGATGAAAATTATTCGCATATTGAGATTCTCTTCTCTCGTACAAATAAAATAAATCTTTAATGAAGGTAGAAAATACAAACGAGAAAGTTATTACATTATCACGTACAAAAAATAATTATTTTCTATACTTTTTATATTAAAAAATATTTCTTTTATATTATTAGAAATTTCGGCTCACTATAATTTATATAAGAATTATTTTATAAAACTCAGTGAAGCTTATTAAGTTTAATATATTATTATATTATTATATAATATTTAATATATTATAATAATATATTATTATATTTATTTCGTTATTTAAAAAAAAATCATATCTCTAAAATTCCTGTTGCCAATTTTTACATTTTTCAAATTATTTTTTTACGTTAATTTTATATTTAGTTATTTTTTACGTTTTTAAATTTTTTCAATTTTTTATTTAAATTTATTGCATCTTTTTCTTATATTTCTTTTGAACTTTATAAAATATATTTGTCATTTTTATATAAATAATACAGTTAATCTGTATGATAATGAAGCCTTACGTAAATTTATTTTTATTGTGTAAAAGTGTCAAATGACAACAAATAGAATTATTATTTACTGAAAACAAATATTTTTTTAAATCTTATTTGAAAATTTTAGAAAAACTTAAATGTTTTAAAGTTTAATAAGTAACTATAGTAAACTTGAATTAATAATTTAAAAGTAAAGTAATGTTTGGAAGTTATTGGTTACTACATTATTTTTTATGGTAAAATGATATATATATATATATATATATATATATAATTTTATTCTATAATATATAATTTTTATTCTTAATAATTTGGATAATTAAAACAAAATATAATTCGTAGAAATACTATTAAAATTATATAATTGTAAGTTTATAGTAAAAAAATAAAGTTCGTAAATCTTTGTGAAAAGGAATACAGATTTTACTGAAAAAATGTAATTATTTTTATATTAAAATGAATATTGTACAGCATATGATTATTTTCTGTAATATTAGATTCAAAAATATTAGACATTTGTGGATTTATAATCTATTACATATTTATTTAAATATTACATCACTTTATTAAATGACTTAAGAACAGATAATAATTCATAAATGTTTAAATTATTTATTTGTTTTATGTCTTTTTACTTTGTATAGAATCATTCGTCACGTTTCCAAATAATATTGCAGTTTCATCTCCCAAATAAAATATTTTTTTTGGATTAATATAATAAACCTGACTTGATTTATTAGTTTTTAGATCTACTCTTGATATTATTAATATAATTTTTTATGATAGAATAATATTTTAAAATATTGAATGATATACTTTAAAATACAAAAAATTTTGACCAATTTTTACCATATAAAAAACGGTGTCATTTGACTTTAGATTTTTAAATTAAATTTCGATAAATTATGAATTTATCGAATAAATACAAAGCATACGAATATTTTTTAAATGGCTTAAATAATATGAAATTCACGAAAAAGGTAGTATCATTAGTATAGAAGGTTTTTAATTATTATATTAATATATTTAAGTATTAACTTTTATACATAAGTATATACAGTAATGAATATTGATATATATTTTTGAATAGAATAGCATATTTTGTCTATTTCACGACTTAATATTAATACACTGATATGATTAAAGATATTTTAGTACTATACTACCTTTTTCTGGAATATAGAATTACTTAAGTAACTTTTCTTTAAAAGAATTTTTTATACTGTAAAATATACATAATTGACAATAACTAATTTTATATAAAATATAACAATAATAATACTAATAATCTAATTAATCTTCATTATTCAATAACGTATCTATCCCAACAGAATTGAAATTTTATCAAATTTAAATAATCTTAACAATATTTATATATATTTATAATAATAATTAGAGCTACATATTGTATTATTCAACTTCTATAATCTTAAATAAATAATAATAGTTCATCTTTAAATGGCTACGTGTATGTATCAATTGCTATAATGAGAAGGGTTTAAAATAAAAAATTTAATAATTTGTTCAGAATAATTAAATAAAAGGAAATAAATATTTAATACTTTAATGAATAAAACCTTTAATGTAGATATGAAAATAAATTAACTGTTCAAACAGGTAAAGTGGAATTAGAACAGAGACAATTTAACAAATTTAACAAGTTTAATAAAAAGTTTAACAAATTTAATACCTCAAGTACATACACAATACAATAGATACAACTAACTCTACCATACATAATTTTTATATATTGTAAAAAAATTCAGCAACAAGGTATAAATTTATTATTAACATATTCAGTCATTAATCCCTTATGAGTATATTTATTTTATTCAACATAATAAATGAACACCAATAATACATATAATAGATAATTTTTATTTAAGAAATGACCCTTTCTGTTCCCTTGTTAAATTATCATATAAATAATAATTTTAAGTTATCTTAATGTCATAATCTATTAGACTAAAAATTCTGATCATAAAAGATTATTGTAATTAAAAATGGTAATATTTGATAAAATTATTTTATTTTCATATCATATCTCAAAATTAAATTAATATTTCGTAAATTCCATTCGATTTTGACAATTTATAGTTACTTTAAATATCTACTACTTTTAATATCTAACTAAAGCTATTATTAGAAATTATTTTTATATATTCTTTTAAGTACTTACAACCATTCTTTCATATATATATATATATATATATGTATCTATGCATCATTATTATTAATAAATTTAATATAATTATAATATTTTCATGATTTACTAATGAATACAAAATATATTTTATATAGAATATCTAATTTAATGTAATAAATTTTATTATGAATCATAAACTAAATATTATCTTTAAATTTAGACTACTATATGTTACAAAAATTAAATTAATTAAAATTATAAGTCATATTTATTTTAAGAAAATCTAAAAGAAATGAAATAATAATTTTAGAAAATTCCACTAAAGGAAAAAAAATTCATCCATTTTTAGCATTGTTACTTACAATTATAATATATAAAATACATTTGCAAATATAACTACATAACAAGATAGTCTTTTTTCATTTATTTTGAACGTTATAAAAAAGATTTTGCTTTTAATATTATAAAATCTATTCATATTTATTTACATACAAAAACTATCGATTTTACTTTATAATTTATTAGTTTACAAAATTTGTGTATCCCTAAAAAATTTTCATTTTCTAGAACATGAATGGTTCCAATATTTTCCTAATTTTGTTTTTAAAGAACATATTTCATCAATTCAATAAAATCAATATTATTCAATTTCGATATATATTTGAAAAATATCTAAATATTACGTGATTAATGCCATCTTTAAAAAATCCAGAAACAAATAGCAAGTCTTACTAATATTTTTTTAAATAGATAAATTATCTGTAATTATTGATTTTTTTAAAACTTTTATTTTAATTTTCAATTATTTTTAACTAATTTTAGTCATAGATAATTTTTTATTTTATGTTTTTAAAGTTATTGTTAATTTAATAAAGGAATATTTGAAAATTAACGAAATCAAAATTTTGTTACATTTTTCAAATTTATTACCAATTTCTTAAAGAAATAAAATAATGTTTTAACACGTTCTATTACGTTTATTTATAAAAATATATTTAAACGTCTTAATAAAAATATTCTTTGCTCTTTCAAATTCCACATCAACTTCACTACAAAAATTTTTGTCAGTAAAATAGATTTATTTACTTGTTGATAACTTAATTTCCAGAGCCTGAAACAAAAATATACGTATACTGTCAAATTATTCAAACATACGTTTAGAATAATTATTATCAGTTATTAATAAAATAAAACAATAATTTACATTGAACGAAAATGTAACTTATTATATTTGAAAATTTCATGTTTCACGTCATCTGTAATTTCAGGAATTATAATAAATGCACAAATATCAATTAAGATTTTATAAATCAGTTTTTTTTTTTAATGAATATTATGCTTTATTTTCAAAATTTAACATATGTAAAATTAAAGAATATTAGAAAATATTAAGCATGTAATTATAACAATATATATATATATATATATATATATATATATTCAAATTATTAATAAGAGCCTTGTTTGTTTCTATATTTAAATAATTAAATTTATATCCATCGTAAGTTTAACATAAACAATACAAACTTAAAATTATATAAAATAAAATAATATAATTATTAATCCCATTTAACTTTTTAACGTTTTAACGTTGTAATAATTTCATTCTTCTATCATTGTTTTTTATATTTGCTTTCAAATTTGTTAAATTTTTCTTTAAATAAATTTCAAATTTTCAATACCATTAATTAGAAGTTGAAATGAAATATATGATGGATACATATACATATAAATTTATTGTAAATTCCTTAATTTTAACTATTTTCTATTAAACTATTTTCTATTTTACCATAATTGAATTTTGTTATTTTATACTTTAATATTACTTTATTTATTCTCGAATATTAAATTACTGAAAAATCTTGTATAACCTAAATTGATTAACTAATGTTCACGACATTGTTGAAATGATTAAATAATGTTTTTTATGTAATTATTTATTTAAATAATGTTGTTCGAGATTCCGATAAAATCTCGATCGTCTTTATATAATACAATTTTGTTTGAATATTATTTTTGAACATTTTATTTATGATTTCCATATGTATCCCAAAAGCCTGTTAATATAATTGTAATATATATATATATATATTTTTATATATATATATCATGTACATATCTTCCTATCTAATGACTCTTTAACGACTGGGTTTTCTCGGCAGTGCCTCGAAAGTTCGACGATGGCCATTCAGACAATCGCATGTCTTGAATACGAGCAACGTTGAATAAAATCAACAGACAAAATATTCTAGGAACCCCCACGAACTTGCTAATCGTCCTGCTATTTTCATAACATGCCGATTCAAATTTGAAAAGAGTAAATAGCAAGCGCCGGTGCAACAACGCAAGCCCCAACCACTACTTTTCCTCGACTCTATTTCGCTCCTACCCGTTCCTTTCATAGAATGTTGACACTATCTAGAGCTCCAATGACAACAGAAAATTAGTGTCATGTAATCACCACTATTTTCTACTCACAAAAGAAAGCTTCGATGGCCATCCATACTCAAGGAGCAACGGGACGGTATTAAAATTAGAATGCACGCGCTCAGCGCCTCAGAACTTTGTAAGATAAGTGATGGGTACCATTAAATAAAGCTTCTACCGGATGTTGATATCAGGTCTCCACGCGTCAAGCTTCTTCGAAGCCCATGTCAGCTGGGTTTCCAATGGATCACGGTAAACCCGGTGTTTCATAGATAAATTACCGAAAACGCCAACAGAGACCTGTAGAGCGCATATAACCTAGTTGATAGTAACAAGATCAGTGCATAATTAGGTAAGTAGCAACTATTATTTGACAATCAACCACCCGGTCAGACATCGTATTCGAGATTCCATTCGTCATCGGAACTCCCTCAGTGAATATTTCTCTGTTTAGGAACTGTGTCTAGTACCAATATATTATAATAGACAAGACCGTGTAAATACTGATCTTATTTACATATCATCACCCAATCAAGGACACACACACACATATATATATATAAGCACGTTGATTACTGAATATCTGACCTCCCCTCCTTCTTTCCCCTTCGAAACTCTCGCTGTAATTTTGCAGTAACAGTAATTTTACAAGCAATAAAAATATAAAATTATTTGTTTCTAACAATCAAATATTTTAATACCGAAGTGTGATTGATGAAATTTTAAACAAAATTCTATAATTAATTCTTTTCTAGATATAAATATTTTCTTTAACTATTAAATATATTTAAATATAAAAATATTTAAATAACTGCATTTTAAATTTATAATGTTACAGATAAATTTATTGAATTTTTTTCATTGAAGAAAATCATATTTGTTTAAACTGAAAAAAAAATCAATTCCAGTTGTTAAATTAGTAAAAATATGTTGTGATAATTTAAATTATTATTTAAATGTATTTCTTCAAAAATATTATAATACAATTTAATTTAAAAGTTATTTCTAGATCTATAATATAATATCTTAAAAGATGTAACTTTTTTATTTTTAATTTTTTTATTTTCCTTATTTCTTTAGAACATACGAGTATTCTTTGTATAGATAATTTAATTTTTTTCTAAAATATACTTGCCATATTTTAATTCATAATTTTTCAAATACTTTCAGTAAAGAAATTATATTATTGGTATTGACAGTATAAATAACAAATAAAAATATATATATACTTATTGAAAAAATTATAGAAATATTAATTTCAATTGAATTTAATTTAATATGAATACAGATATTTTATTAATAAAATAAAAATTATCTAAAAATTATAATATTAATTTTATTTTATAAATTTATTGATTTATATGATACAATTATGCAATGTAACTACAATATTTTTTATATCATCGACATTGTAAATTATAAATATAGGTTATATATATATGGGTTATATGGGTTATATATAAAAAATATATTATATCAAACTTTCATCAAATTGAATAACATGGAAATAAATTAAAAATTTTGTAAATTCTGTTCTCAATTGTTTAAAATAAGGCATTACATTAAATATATTAATGTTTTATCCAATATTTCTGTAATTACTATTGATACTCTTAAATATAAATAATCTAAATATAAAAGTGTAAATATCTTTTTTTAATGCCTTATAATATTATATTGTCCTATTATAGTTTTATGAAATTCATTAATATTAGATAACACAAAATTATTTTATTATTCTTTGTTAAATTTTGAAGTTTTCTATTGACGCTTTACAATAGTTCTTTTGGAATTTTGATAATAAATAAATTATTTTATAAGTTTATTTTATAACCTTACATTCTTAATATCGCTCATATTTATTTATTTAAATATTTTATCAGATAATTCTAAGTAGATATTTTAGTGTCAGTGTATATCGTTTTATTAAAACAAACTTAAATGTAATATAGTCATATATTTATCTAACATTTGAAATTCAAAGCATAAGAAATACGAACTTGGTATTGAAATTTAGCGTAAAATACAATTTATTTTGAGTATTAATTATTAAATTTGTAATATATTATCCTGAATATGCATTTATTTTAAATTTTGAAAAAAATTTACATTTTACATTAAGTCTATAATAAGATCAAAGTCAATTTTCAACAAAAATTAAGGAAAATTAAATTTATGCAAAATAAATTCTTCAAATTTATAGGTAATAATAATATATTTACCCTGGATTTAGTGGAAGCCAAAATCTGACTATTTGCTTGTGATGAAGGTAGAACATTTTTAAAGTTTAATTCTGGATTCAGAGAAAGAATTGCATCGATTTCAACCTAAAAATATACACAAGACATCATGTATTAACAAAATTAATTTTATAAATTTCATCATTATCTTTTATAATGTTTGATATTATTGAGTTCAATATAAATTTATCTATTAATTCTTCAATAAATATATTATATAATTTGCTACTGATTTTGATAAATATACAATATATACATTTAAAATTTTTCATAATATATTAATTCAATATATTATCAAATTATTTACATATTAAATAATTTTTAAAATAAATAACATTAAATTAACTAAGTAATATTAAATAATATTAAATTAATTAATATTAAACAGTATTAAAAATATATAATAATAAAACCTGGAGAACAGCAAACTACATGAGGAAATGATTAACATTCATTATCAATAGTGTATATTACAAAATATTTGAAATATTATATAAAAACTGATATGCAAAATAACAAAATTTATTTAAAAATAATAATACGTACGTATTATACGTACAGCTTCACACTTTAACAAAAGATTAATGATTCGAAAACACACTGAAAATATAAATACTGTTTCTTATATAAGAAATATGTAAGAAATATATATATGTTAATGATACTCTGCAAACTAATTAATTATTATATTATACTAATAAAGGAAGATTTTTCAGGTGTTTACAGGTATATAACATAAAAAACTTATACAAAATATTTAATTTGAAATACATAAAACATAACAATTATATGTACATATATAATTATATACAGTTGCAGCTTAGGTTATAAACACATATATTGCTAGTATAGTATTGCTTATTTCAGATACCAGTTACATAATTTTAAATTAATTATTCAATTAATTATTAAAATATGAAGATGTATACTTGCAATTATTATAAAAACATTAATCATATTTAAAGTTTCAATATATATTACTGCTTTTTATGAAGTTTTAGAATTAAATGAGGATAAATTTATAATAAAAATATAATTTCAAAATAAAATTAAAATTTTGTTATACCTCTTTTCCTTTTGTTTCTCCTTTTTCAAACCATTCTACGGTAACACTATGTTGATCCCAATTCACACCTGATACAATAGCAGAGTGAACTCGTCCTGAAATATGACAACATAATATAGATTAATAATATGTTTTTATTTAAACATCGTTCTTAATCTGTTTAAAAAATATTGATGCGATTAAAAACTTCCGAGGAAATAGAATAATTACTCGTTGCTCAGTTGTTCTCAAAATGGGCTCAAAAATGACAGATCATTAGTATCACTGGCTCTTAATCAATAAGAAGAAAGGTAATATGTCTACAAAGGTAGTTTAATATAAAAAAATGTAGTTGATTCTTACATATTGTCTACAGTCAAAGTAAGATTGACGACTGTGAATCCCTTGCAATAAACAAAGCTATCACACACAGTTTACTTTTATTTTCTAAACAATGTATTACTTATTAACTATTTACATCATCTATTAGATTCAGCATAACTGAGAGGCAAATTCTAGCGTGGAAATTCGTAAACTACCAAACTCTACAGACAAAGTTGATCAAAAACTCAAAGCAAGCATTATGAAATAAATACATTAATTTTTAAAACTTAAAAATTTGAAGCATTATGAAGACATTATACTATATTATAAAATATATTCTTTAAAATTTAAAATATTTATATTTTAATTTAAAAGTGACGTGAACTAAAATTGAAATTACAAATTATTTTAATGATTTTTAAAACATATTGTATATATTTTCATGTAAATAAATCTTTATTACAACACATATTAGAACTATAATAGGTAATTTTTATGAAATTTAATTACACGTCAATTGATTTTTAAAATCAAAGCATTTAAAATAAAATAAGCAAAATATGTTATTTATACATTTATAAATCAAAAATAAAAATATAACGAAAAATTGGTAAATCATTTAACATTTTAACTGCCCATAGTCACCCCTTCAAAGTATTTTATCTCAGATCGCTGCTTTTCTTCTATTATTATATTCTTTTTATTATTCAACATGTTTGTTATATATAAAATTAGAAGACAATAATAAACTAACTTAAATGTTGCAAAACTATAATTGTTAAACTTTTAAAAATGGATTTCACATATAACATAAATGGTTTGAGATAATTATTTTATTTCCATAATTTATACATTTATAAACATAAGCTTAATATCATAAAATTTTAATAAAAGCAATAAATAATAAGATAATGAATAAGTATTAAATTTTCACATTTGAAATTTTTAATTAGTTTTAGAAACAAAAAAATAACTAAAAGTTTTAAGTTAGGTATTTTTCATTATTAACACAATATCTACATGTGTATTCTGTAAAATTTGTTTATAATATATATCTACAGTTTAAGTAAATAATTTTGTTATTCAATAAATAATTGTAAAACAAAATTATATCAATATACTATTTAATAAAAAACAGTAATTTCGTCACCTGATCTGCAGCCATGAGATATCTTGTAGCAAAATGATATGTACACTCAACTAACAATAGTACAAGATATGTTAAGTACTTCTCAAACTGAAATTTCAAGTTTCTTATTCTTGTTTTACATTTATATAATTTTATGAAAATACCTATTTAAAAGTGAAATTGCATAAAAAAATATTTAATCAATTATAAAAATGTAATTAATAACATTTAAAAATTATACAATTTTTTGTTAAAATACTTAAAAGTAGAACTATATTAGTGTTATACAATAACGATTGTACAAAATATCTATAATCTATAAAATATTTTTATCATAATCAATTAAAATGCTTACCTACGTTTAGTAAGTTTTTATTTATTTATATAAAAAATTGGAGGAAATGACAAAATTGGACAAAATTTTTTAATCATATAACATTAAATTCATTTTCTGATGTTGCAAAAAAGTCACATTTATTCTTTTCAAACATACAAATATAAATCTTATAAAAATAATTCTATATTAAAGTTAATGAAGTCTTAATACTTAAACACATTTATTCAATACTACCTTTTTAAATTATTTTCAAAAAAACATTTTTTGAGTGTATGATAACACTTTTTTAAATGTACAAGTAATAAAAGAAACATTATTAATGTGAAGGCAACTATACTTATCTCTTCTGAAGTTACTTATGTTCCCAATATACACATACAGTATTCTATCATGTGTACAAAATTTCAATTAATCTAGTAAAAATAGTCAAATTATTTCAAATTTTATGATAATTTTGTTTAGATATTTGAACAAAATTTTTGATCTTTGAAATTTTTGAACAAAGTTTTTAATTTATAAATCTTTACGACCTTTTTTTAATACAAATTAAAGATTTACATTTGCTTAATGTAATTCAAGTACAAATAAAGAATATAATATAATTTAAAGGACAAGATTTCCTAGAGATAGAAGAAAAGCTTATGTAAGTTCACACCAATCTAAATACTAGAAAAAAAGATTGTAAAAATAAATAAAAAATTTAATAAATATAAAAAAGAATAAATGGAAAAGAAAGAAAATACAATGATAAAAGTTCAATAAGGATTGGATAAAATTCTATTTCCACCCACATGAAGATGAAAGAGTATTAAATTAAAAAGTAATTTTAGATAAAAATTAGTGTAAAATAAAAAATACGAAAATAGAAAAAATATAAAATAGAATAAGGCATATATTGTTAGGTTATTATAAAAAATCAAATTAAAAAAATTATATATATTCTAAATCATTTTATGAGAAAAAAAAATCTTAAATTATTTAAAATATTAAGGTAAATGCAAATAAAAATGCAAAATGTGAAAACATTGTCAGAAAAGAAAAACATGATAATAAATAAAATTATTATATGTATATTATTGAAATTTATACATAAATATTCATACTATTCCTATGGATCTGCTAAATTATAATTCATATTTTATTGCTCATATATAAATGACTGGTTTTTATTTTAAGAACTACTAGATAATTAACTAAAAATAATTCATAACATTAACAATTAAAAATCGTATAATATTTCTTAAGTTTCAATTAAACTTATTTTTAAAAATACTTTTATAATATACACCGCATTTATGTTACAATTAATTATCATATGTACTATGATTGCATATACAGTTATATATATTAAATAAATAAATATTTATATAAAATAACAAAATTACAAAAATTGTAATTAATATAAACGCAAAAATACAAAAATGAAATAATATAATTAAAAAAAATTTTTTACCATCAGTTCTTTTTATATTAACACTGGTGCCAGCTTCAATTTTACAAACAGGATCCATGTTTTGTTGTAAAACTAAAAATAAAGTATTTTAATATAATTAATTGCTTTAAAATACACTTAGTCATATATACACTCATTTACACGAGCATATACCCAGGCAAATCCATATAACTATATTTATTTGTTTAAAATTTTAATACTGACTTTATATATATATATATTGAATGAATGATATAATATATATATATTGAATTAATTATAAATTCAATAAACTAAAATACATTAGTTAACTCAAACTGATTTTGAATGTACGGTACAGGTACATAACATAAAATTTTTACGTACATTTGATAAAAATAAAGAAAATTATTTTATTGCCCTCACAAAAAATTCTTCATTCCCAAATGTATCAATTTCAAGAACAACTATTACTTTTTAAAATCAGTTTATTTTCTCCCATATCTATAATATAAATAAAATAAATAATTGAAAGTACAATGATATAAAATGTTCATGAAGTTGGCACGGAAATTATTTATTTCACTAATTGACAGTAGTACATTATCTATAAATCAATTATCAAACATGAAAGAATTTGTTTGCGCGTGCCATATTTTTAACAAATTAAATTAAATAATTTAACTTTAAATTTAGCCTATTAAATTTCAAAATACAATTTGATTGTCAATGTATTCAATTATATTACCTTAATCAACAAACTAAGTTATATAAGGATTTGTTGATAACAATAGATATATAAATAATAATAATAAATTATAATTCTTTAATATTTTCAAAGCCTTTTGAGATGACGCATGCGCTTCATTAATTGTATTTTAAAATGTTTGTATTTCAATTAATACGTCTAAAACTAATAAATATGTAACCTTTATTATTATATTATTGTCGACATCAGCTGTGATAATCTTTAATAATGTTTTATACATATTCATATTAAAATATTTAGTAAATTACATAACGGGATAATTAATTGAAAACAAAACTTTAAATAAATAAAGCTGCATTAATGTGGGTTGCAGTTAACGACGCTGGGCTCAATCGTACATGTATTCCGCGATGATTTTAAACCGGGTTGCTACTTGCCTCTCAATGCTGGGTTCGCTTCTGCGGTCCACCCTGGCAGATCGGTCCAGGATGGGAAGGATTCAACCGCGGGCAAGTAGCGCGCTCACTGTGTGGACGAAGCTTCTTTAAATGTATGTCGAGACGTGGCGACGTGGCCTCTCGGATGTATGACCACTGCTGCGCACGAGATCCTTCCGTGACGGGCAGGAAGGTGTAGAACGGTTCGGAGTACTTCTCTCGCTGTCGGGAGCTTGCGGTCCTATTTTATAGCAAAAGGACTAGATAGGCCGGTGACAGCGCATGGTGGGGGATTTAACGAACTTTTCCACTTAGC
>JAPYYT010002431.1:0-30742 GCA_030522565.1 Ceratosolen corneri | reverse complement strand
GGGGGGGGGGGGCGAGTCGATAGTGGCACGCGTTCGCGCGAAAAACGGCGAGGATCGATAAGGCGATGGGAGCGAGGAGCGAGCTGTTACGAGATAGCCTTAACGACGAGGTGTAGCTGCGAGCTCGTGGTCGGCGATCCCACGGGACCAGTTCGACCGGGAGGGCGGATTTTTCGGCCACGCAGTAGTAGTGGTGGCGGTGGTGGTGGTGGTGGTGGTAGTGGTTGGGGAAGGGGGGGTTGGAGGCGTCGGCCGAGGAGTTTATCCCGTGACTAGGAGTCTAGGGCTCCGTAGGGGCTGCTCG
Organism: Ceratosolen corneri; assembly: GCA_030522565.1. Lineage (NCBI taxonomy): Eukaryota > Metazoa > Arthropoda > Insecta > Hymenoptera > Agaonidae > Ceratosolen > Ceratosolen corneri. The sequence continues at coordinate 30,438 of JAPYYT010002431.1, read as the reverse complement.
CCCGTTCGTTCGTGGGTCGAGGGCGTGAGGAGGGAGGGAGGGGGGGTGGAGCTGGTCTTATCGAGGAGCGAGTAGTTCCTAGATTCTGCACTCGAGCGATCTTTTCTTCCTAATGGGCGGCTCAGGCTTCGCATACACTTTGCATATCGGGGGAACGGGTTTCGTCTTGCGAATGTCGCGCCTTGCAGCTCGAGCCTCAAGCGCATTATTTGTCTCACTGCTCAATGAATGAATTTACAGTCTCACGCTCGAAGCCAATGAAGCATCCAAGCCAGTTCCCGTCCGGATGGCCAGTGTGACCCAAATCATATCGATGTTATTGGGCGCATCTCTGGCTGCGCAGTCTCCCTTATCATGGAGAGGTCGTCGGGAGGTTCGGACAGGCCTGCAATGGAGTTCTTTCTATTTCCCAAGCCAGTGTCGCTTCTTGACTCTTATTCAATTTCCACACTGACGGACTGGGAGGAGAGGAGGGCCGATCGAAGGTTGCGGACATTGTCTCCTTTGTTCTCTCTCTCTCTCTCATTCTTCTCTTAACGCATTTGTCGCCCGGAACAATTAGGTAATGTCGTCGAGGGCGTTTGTAATTATGCTGGACTTTGTGCGCAAATCCCAGAAATATTCAGCACTCGAAGCTATTATGTGGACTGCGCTTTTGAGCTTGGTCCGCCAATTTCCCGAATTCCACGGAATCTCACCTTCTCATGGGCATTCCTAAGCGACTAACCTATAGCTGCTAAGCAATTTGCACTCTTGCTGTCCTCTTCTTTTCTTCGCCAATCACGAAATCAAGATATTCGCTTTGGCGCGAGCGCATCCACGAGCTCGAAAGTACGCTTGGTTGACGAATCAACCAATCAACGAATCGAGCCTTAAGCGCACGAATGCGCGAAACTTTCAAGGACCCTGACCACCAGCCAAAACGAGCCTCCCAATTAACAAATTACTAGTAATCAAGTACAAGGCCTTGCCGGTCCAAGTGCGCGTGCCCGGCACTAAAAGCCGCCGGAGTTGCTTCACTTTGCGACTCGTCCGAGATCATTTCCGATGCCTAACTCTCCGTTCAATTACTCCGGCGAATCCAGACATTACAATCATTCTTACGGCCTCCCGCGCCAACTGCCCTTGACTTTGCCTCGGCCTCCCAAAGCGAAAGCGTTGACACACGCTACGACTGCGGGGCCGCGGCCGGGCGGGGGGCGGGGGGTGGTAGAGAGGAACTGGTGCGCCAGGCCATTGCCTCCGTCGTTGCGCCTGCATACCGTCCAGCCTCGGTCCCAGTTCCAGCTGCGTCCACTCCCACAGTCTCAGCCAGGTCCAGATCCCATAGTTGTTACCTCTAGGTAGCCTCCACGTCCGCACGAGCTCGACGCTTATTGCCACGGGCAGAGAGAGAGTGAGAGAGAGAGAGTGTGGAGAAATAAAGGCTGACCGGGCTTTGCTGCTAGAGACGGGAGGCCGAGTCGAGGCTGCGGCGAGGAAACATTACACCATATCATCAGGGGTCCGCGTGCAAGCGCGCGGAAATGCGCGAGGCTACGAAACTACGAAATAAAAGCAGCTGCCTCGACCTTACTTCTACGTACAATAAATTTCTTACCGTCAGCGATCTCACTTATACCGCTTTAGCCTGCCCCATCACCTCCCTCTCCACCTCCCCATTCCCCCCAACCCACCTCACCTCGCGCCCCGCCACTCGTAGTACCCCGACATCCCTCGCCACGCCGTCCCATTATTACCGCCGCGAGAGAGCCGAGGCCTGCATATTAATGCCCTGGGCCGGAGGCGCGCGCGCGCGCCTGCGTGTGCGTGTGCGGGAGCGCGCTCCACCGCCCGAGGGGCGACGCCGCGCCTGGCATTAAAGGGGGATCGTAACTTTCGCACTTTTACTGCCGCTCCGATCGTGGCGAGTTTGTCATTAGGAGGCCGGCCGGTACCAACCCTCGGCCTCCAATAATTAAGACGACACGAGTTCAGCGAGTCTTGCTGTCATCTCCTTCGGTGCCGCTCCCCTTCCTCAGAAACCCGACCTGCCCTCCGCATTTCCTCCTTCCGTCCCGTTCTCCACCCCACCCCACCACCTCACCCAACCCCCACGGCATTCATTACACAAAAGTGCTTTGTATTACATGATGCTTCTTGCGGCGGTGGTGGTGGGGTGGGGGTGGGGGGAGGTCTTGTCTCTTTGTAAATTCCTCGTTTGCGGCAATGCCGAGGAAACTACCTCCCACGAATCTTCTTGCTCCTCGAGTTTTGACATATCGGCGGCCCTCGTTGGCCACATCACTCGCAGCTCTTTCGGAAATTTCATCATCATTTCCTTCCTACAAACTTCATCAATTCCCAATCTAATACCGTAGTCCAGTGTGCCGCCTGCTCAATTTATTCATTGGACGACGAGTATTCTCCTCCTCCACCTCGCTTCTTCACGGATCGCCGATACTCCGGAACTTTCGAGCACAGCTGGATCTCAAAAGAAGCCAGAAGATTTGGCTGGTTAAGTCGATCGTGAGGATCGATCGGCAGTCTGACTTTCTGACTCGCTGGTCAGTATTGGAGCGAGCAGACTTCGTAGCCGCTAATGCGAATAATTTCGTGAGATGGGGAATGTTTGCTTAGCCGATTGCAAGCCGCGCGATGCTCTAAAGGCAAAGTTGGCTGCCACCTAATCGCCCGCCAAATTTCATAAACTTAATTCTACTCTGCGAATATTCTCAAGACAAAGTGGCCCGAGCTCGTCGAATCTAAAGTTGATTTCACGCAATTTAAAAGAGAACCTGGGACATATGACACATGAGATGTCCCAGCCATCGTACGCGACATTCCGGCAACGAAATACAATTGAATGTAAAGTCGTCGTACATGTTCATAATTGAGAAGATGTTGAGTATGAGTTGCGTCAATTAGAACGAGAGCGCAAGTCATCGACAGCATCGTCATCCTCATTATAAGCCGTTTCGGAGCTTAAGTAGAGCGCTCGATTACGTTCCAATAGGCAAATAGGCTACGCGCGCTTCTCGTAAAACTTGTCGGGTTGGCGGTTAAATTAAATTGAAGGTAATCGCGCGTAAAAGTCGGGATTAAAGTGATTAACCTTGTGTCTACGATTAAACCGCGACTTCAGAAGTCGAGCCAATGAAGCACGCACCGCTAATGAAATGAATCGGGTGGGAAATAAAGGAATGAGAGAGAGAGAGAGAGAGAGAGACGGCTGCGCGGGAAAATTCGCCTTCGAGCCTAATCAATGCTCCACCTGACATAAGCCTTCCCTTATCATGATTGATATATAATGAGTAGCACATTCGCCAATTTCTTAAGGCGTAAGGATGCCTGAGCCTTGTTGGATAGGTCGGGTAGCTCGAGGAACTTTAGCCGAGCTTTAGCGAGGGCTCATCTCGAGGGCAGCAGAGCCTGTTGCGAGAGACCTCCTCGTCGCCCAAGGACGAGGCCGGGTCGTCGCGCACTCGGACTCTCGCGGCTGGACGTGACGGGGCGTCAGGCCGGCCATTATCGATGCCTCGGAGTGGCGGGCGACGTTGGGCGTCGTTGCGCCTCCCTCGGCCTTCCTCGCGGTGTAATCGCGCTCGGCGACGGAGGCGGAGGCGTCGAGGTCAGGCCGCCTGTCGCATAATAGATCCCGAGCCGGGCGATTCACGCTCCCTGGCTAAGGGCGGGAGCGCATTGTTTCCGCGTGATGGGCCCGCGGCTGCGCCTTTGTTCGTCCTTGGGGCACCTGGGCACCTCGAGGCAAAAGCTCGGTCGGCCGGTTGATAGTCAAGGACAAGAGAGTCGGCCGGCGAGGCCGGGCCGTTCGCGCCGAGGAGGAGGTCAGCGTCGGAATTCAGCGTGGCGCCGCGCACAAAAGGACGCTGGTAGGGAGTCCGGGACTCGCTTCCGTGTCATCGGGGATCCGGGATTTTTGGCTTCCGCCTCGGCTTTTTGCCCCGGCCTGCCTTTGCCAGGGTGGGTGAAGGTGGGAACGGTGGTGGGTGGGAGTGGGATATGGTGGAGGCAGTGGGGTATGGTGGAGGCAGTGGGGTATGGTGGAGTGGGAGTAGGGTATGGTGGAGGAGGGAGGTAGGGGGTGCCATTTGCACATAAAGGGTTCTGCCGGGGCGCGGCTCTCCTCGTCCCAATTTGATTGTGTCAGTCCATTATTGCCAGGCTTGCCGCGACCGGTTAGCGTTGGCGCGCGCGAGCAGCCAAATAATAAATGCCCCGTCGCCCGGTGCCGAGGCCGCCGGCCGCACCGCTTCAGCCTCGTTATCGAGAACAAAGCAGCTAAGGAAGTGCTTCGCACTTGCCGCCAGCAGCGCAAATGGACCATAATGGCGACGACGCGTGGGCCGCGCCCGGCTGCAGCCGCGACTGCGGTCGACCATGGAATTAGTATGGTGCTATTGTCGCACAATGTTAAGTAAATTTGCGAGTCGGCATTGTAGCGCGCGCGCGAGCCCCGCGTCCCTCCGAGTGAAAGAGAGAGAGATGAGATAAGACTGGGCGAGGCTGTCCTCGAAGCTTTTTTTCTCTTCCGAGTCGGTCGGCTGCCGCGCGAATAAAGTCCCTCGCGCGGAGTGCGCGTGCGTGCGCGCGCGCGGGCGAGTGCACCGAGCGGTAGGAGTGGGTGCCGAGGGGCGAGAGCGGCTCTTCTTCCATTTGTCCTTCGACGTTTCCTCACGCTCTGGCCTCCTCGCCGCTTTTCTCCGTTTATTACTGTTAAGTATCCGTGTAAGGCTGCCGCTTAATAAAGTGAAGATGAATGCGCGTGGAAACGTTTCGTGTGGTAAGAATGCCTCTCCGACCCAGCCGAGAAATTACCATAAAGAGCGTCGACGTGGCTGACGTATCGGTACAAAAGACCGCTTTATGAATTCGTGCAAGATCCATCCGGTCGCGACGTGAATAATATGCACCTGCCTTGGTCTCTACTTGAAAAACGAACCGCCACTCCCTCTCCCACCCTCCCTCTCTCTCTCTCTCTGTACGTGTATGCTTGCGCCGATCCTCCTTCTACCGCGTGATCTGGCTTTTCTTTTCCGTGCTGCCTTGTCGTGTTAACCTTTCCACTAGACACGGGGTTATTCTTCTGCCTCGGCTGTGTGAAATTGTCGCTCGAGTGTCAGCTGAGACTTTGGATTCCCATTTGAATACATAAATATGATTGCCTTGCCCCATCTCTGCACTCGACTTCGCTTCGCCTTCTTCTTTTTACTCTCTTTCCCCATTCCAATCGCTGTTTGCCAAGGAACTGCGTTTATTAAACGGGAATACGTCACACTCGCACAGCCACCTCGAGCGCGCGCGCGTAAAGTGAATTATGTCCTGGCAAGACATTACAGCACCCTGAGACGGATAATCTTTTCATACGATATTGCCTGGTGCTCCGTACGTCAAGCCATACACTTGGATTCATTGAAGAAAATATTGGCTCTCTCGTGGGCTCTGCAAATTTCATTGCACACCCCCACCCCCACTCGAGGGGCCCCTCACCGGCAACAAATCGGCCGTTAAAGGGAGCTCGATGTTCGATATTCCGAGGTGGAGATGTAATTATCCGGAGATGCCGGGCTCTCGGGAGATAGAAAAGACATCGGCCGAGGATTGACATTAATTAAAAGTCGTTGACCTTTGGTATACGGGAGACGGGCTATTAATTCAAGGGCTATTGAGGAGAGGGACGAAGAGGAGCGCGAATTATACGCTTTTTGGGGAGAAACAAATCGCATGGGCCGTGGAGGCGCGTTAAAAATGATTGTAATTAAATGAAGGGCTTGCATAATGCGAGGAGTGAGGAGTGAGGGATGAAGGGCAGTCTGTGGGTGAGGTCGGGGCCAATTAATCGGTCGAGGAGTAATATTAAGCACGCGCTTCTACATCTATCGGGGGAGTGCGGAGCCCGTGAGGCAGGTGGGCGGTTGAGCGGTAGCTCCCTCGTCCACGGGATGGGCCGGAGCTCTGTGGCGGCGGCGGTGAGGGGAGTCGGGGCAAAAAGGCTATTAGGGCTCGGGGCTGATTACGCGTCCACCCGGCACTCGACGTATGCGGGCGGAGTAAAAATATTAATTAGCCGCAGACCGCCCGTATATAGGTTGCGCTCGGTCTCGGCATGTGTGATTGCGCTCCTCCGTGTCAGGCGTGGTGCGTCCCCCGAGCCCGGCAGCGCCTCTGCCCCGAGGAGGGCCCAGCAGCGGGTTCCTCCGATCACGAGGGCGGCACTCGACTGCACAAGACGAGCCGTGTACCGGGGTCGAGGGCGAGCTATCCTCCAAGATAAAAGCGGGTTAAAGATTCGGTGGGGGGGGGGGTCTCGAGGTCGAGATCACTTGGCAGTCCGCAAGGAGAGGCGGAATTGCAAGGTGGAATGCGCGGGGATGGGCACATAATGGGACGGGATGGGATGGGATGGGATGGGGGGGAGGCGAGTGTCTCGGGTAGGACGCGTAGCGATGCGATGATGCCTTTCCCTATCATCCTCAAAGGAAAGTAAAGTAGGTAGAGGCGGCACTCCTCTGTCACTCCCCTGGATGCGCTCGGCCTCGCGTGTGCCGTGCTTGCAAGCCACCCGCACTTGCACCGCATGAGCATTGGAGTGGGCTTTTTTGTCACGAGGAGGCCGCACACGCGCACCCAGCCAAGTGCCCTCACTTGCTTTGCTCCGGCAGCGGATATCTGCCCCGCCCCGAATTATCTCGTACTAGAGACAGTGAAGCTTATCGTGGCCTTTTTGCCGGAGGTGCGAGACCGTCAGCGAGCAATCGGGCGGCTCGCCGAGGCTGAGGGGATTGGCTCCGGCGATAGGAGAGCGACGATCGATCGGGAGAGGCTGGCGGCGCGGCTCCTTTCATGTTTTTCGAGGCTCGTTATTATGACAATGAGCAGCGGCGACAGGTTGAGGCTCGGGACACGCGGGGATTTCGTGGCCGATTGCGCGTCGGAATGGGCTGGCCCCCCGAGCTCCGTGGGGCCCCGCTGATTAACGGTACACGGGCGAGGGATTAAACAGTGAGTTTTACGCGGAGGTCGCGCTGGTCGATGGACGTCGTCCGTGAGACCGCGTGGGATAATCGCGATCGGGTGGCTGGTGCGCGAGCGAGGGGCCGATTAACGGCGATGTCGAGGGAGAGGCAAAGTTTGCCGAAGGATCCGGCGAGCGGAGGAAGTGTGGGATGTCGAGGAGGCTGCGGGGCACTTATGAGACGGCGTGCTTATGAGATTGGCGCGGGGGACCGTTGTTGGTCGGCGACCTGGCGATGTCGGGGGGGGGGGGCGCCTTGAGCTTATGTGGGCTTAGGTGGGCTTGATCTTTCCATTTGGTATCCGAAGCTCCTTGGGGAGGAGGGAATTTTCACTGGGCACGGGCTTGTGGTATATCCGGGGAATCGGCATGTTGAGGCGAGAGGGCGGCGTACGTGTGCAGCAAGTCGGCGATATTGGAGTGAATTTGGCTGTTTAATCAAGGATTAGGATTTTTAATGGTTTTGCAAGTGGGTCAGGTGTTTTGATTTTGCCTCGTGAGAGGTTTGTCATTGATCGTTGGCATTGGTGGCAGAATGCCTTGGGCGTTTGGTAATTCTCGCGGGCGCGTTTGCGCTTGGCATTATTCAAGCGGAAGCTAATATATTGAATCTGGCGAACAGTTGTATTTGTGAAGGCAGCTATTGTTGTTGTTGTGCGTCAGTTTAGTTTGACTGGTTTAGGAGGATTGATTATTGAATGTGAAGTTGGCTTGGTTGGATAATGGTGGCGGGGTTGAAGTAGGATAGGAGAGGTGTGTTGGAGGTCAAGGGAATATGAAGTTTGAGAAAGTAGTAGGAAGTAAATAAGCCGGGTATGTGTTGAGTCACGTAAATTGTAATGCGCCGATCATATGTGCTCGTCTATAAACATACACGTTTATTTTTATGTTATTCGTAAAGTTTGATTGAACTACGCTTTTTTTTTTTTTTTTTTTTTTTTTTTTTTTTTTTTTTTTTTTTTTTTTTTTTTTACGACATGTGGTAGCTGCTTAAAGGATATGGAAATGATGATCCGTGTAATGGACGCAAAGTTACATAGTAAGCAAATCAGGGGGAAAGAAGATTGGAATATGTAGTAAAAAAAGTCATCGTCCGCATTTTCTAATCTGAGCATTTGAACAATATCGTTGTTATTTGGAGGAACGGTGGATCAAGTTACTAAGAAGAGATGGGCGTTATTGGTGTTGGTGAAGTTCGTTTTTATGATTATTGGTAGTGAGGTGAGGTCGTATAGTCTAGCATTTTCCAGGTAATTCTTAAGTTGATGAAAGGGACAATGACTTACATAAAAAAAACATTTAAAGTATGCTCTCGTATGTAATGTATAATGTTAGTGTATAATATCACAATGCAATATATGTGGCACTTGTAATAGATTGTTTTTAAGAAGTTTTTTCATAAGAGGAGTTTGTTTATCAACAATTTCGTTGGAAATCGATTGATTGAGTTTGCGTGATAAAGTATTCATCTCATGAGCTTCGTGAGCTTAAAGATGAGAACGAGATTGTGGCCTCGGTGATGATATCTATATGTCTATATATCTATATAAATATGCGTGTGTATGTATATTGAGGCGTTATGTAGGAAAGTTTCCATATTTTAGTAATAATTTACAGTATTCTTGTTTGTTGGAATGTAATAAAATGTCATGATAGAGAGGCCAATTTGGCGAGGATGTGCTTCTTCATGCTCGACCATGTAATATTGACAGCTTCTTAATTTATCGATCAACATTTAATTATCATTTTCGTTTTTATCGGCCACGAACATTTCCACCCTTGCCTATAATAATATTTCAGGGGCTTTTAATCTAAGGACAATATTTTTTAAGGTTTAATTTTATCTTCAATTTCGTACACGTATTTTCAGATTAGCCACTGTTATATTCCCCTGCCGTGTATGAGAATGTCACTTTTATGGAATGAGGTTTTATCACTGAAATTGATGGAGCAAAATTAATGGTTTTCTGATAGTGAAAGATTTGTGACGATAGTGGAGAAAGAAGTTCATGAAACGGCATTGTAAACAGATGGTTCGATACATCCCGAATGAAAAGATATTTTCATGGAACGTATGTCTAAACACACGTATATCACTGAGAACATACAAGCGCATCTTATATTCCATTTGCCCTGATAAAGCTATACTTTGCCAAATCATTTGCTCTTGTCACTCCTTCCTTCATTTCACCATAATCCCTACTTTCTCTGCCATACCCAAAGATCCTCGGTAGGCCACATTTTTGCCCTATAATACACACGCGCGCACACACACACACACGTATAGACGGCAGGCGGACGAATTTTATAATTGGAAGTGTGAATAATGTTAGTATTGAGAAATTGGTGGCGTTTGGTAGGCGCGTATTGATCGGGGGGGCGGGGGGGGCTGGTTGGAAAAGCTCGAGACATTTATGTGATTTGCGCCTTGTGCAAGTAAGAGCGTGTCCACGTAATTTTCACGAGTAGCTCAGGCATAATCGTGAGAAATAGGATGGGCGAGTCATCATTAGAGAGTCGTTTCAATATGACATCAACAAATCAGCTCCCAAGATTTATATGCACTCGCCGTGAATGTACAGCTACAGCTTTTAATGTTAACTGCAGCCTTACTCTTGAATATGGAGGAGGCAAGTTGACCTTACGGTTCCAATCTATATTCATCGCCATTACAATATATCACCCGCACACTCTTGTACAGCTATTTATTTATGTAATTATAATCGTTGGTGAAGTAAGCTTACTTTGGGTAGGCGCGATGCCTCCCTGACATTCCCTCTTAGGACAATAATTTCGCCATCTTCGACTGTTTAGATTAATTATAATTTCAGATTATCTTCAAATTAATTTACATTCCTAATTTACTCATTGCATTATTAAGTCAAGAGTAAGATGATGATGATATATATATAGATATTTCGCCTCTGATACGTACGTTGGCGAGTGCGTTTTTCATTTCGACCAATTACTTTTATTTGCGAGGGAACTTGTGCGCAACTACTTTATATAGATTTGCGCTTTTGCAATTTAACGGGGTTATAAAATTTTGTTGTACTGCGCTAGAAATGTTTATGGCTATTCTTGAGCCAAACGAGTGCTCTTCTATATTAAAATTATAAATAAATAAACGTGCGCGCCCGCGAATTTCTGAGAGATGGGAGACGAAAAAAAAAATTGCAAAATGCCGTGAGTATAGAAGATTTTCAAAACCCAAATCATCATAACTCTCGTGCTTTTACTATTTTTATTAATGTACTTGGACGAGGAGATTAGCGTGGATGGCTGGTGAATAAGAGAATCTCGATTGTCTGAGATATTTAATGAAATTTTTCAGTCCTCAAGTTGTCTCGTCATATTGCCAGTGAGAGCAGTTTATTCTTGTTATTTAAGTGAAAGAAAACAATTTTACAGTAGGTTGCCTCAACCTTTGAAATCTGCTACTGAAATCTGCTTTTTTTTTTGCGCGCGACTCTTACAAGCTTTTAAATTACATTTCTCTCCTCTCCTTCTCATACTTTAGCATCGATATCAATCTATATTTCCTTAATATATATAATAGTTTTAGGCTTAAATTATAAAAGTGCCGGCTGAAAATATGTATTCTCAAAAGTTTTATACCCTCGGCTATATTACTTAATTACTTATTCATGATATCATTATAATAAAATGTCTATATTAGCATTTAGAATACGTAGCGAAAATATTAAAGGAAATATCCAATATCTATTTTTTTCATTTATTTGCTATTTTTTTTTGTTTGTTTGTTTGTTTTTTGCTCTTTTTCAAACGCTTCTCCCAGTTTATTATTGAATAAATTGCATTAATGGCTGTAAAATATATATATATATGCCATACTTGCAAAACCTGTATTCTTATGTAGGATATAAAGCTTCTTTATAAACTTGTATTTTTTAGACCTCAGTGTCCGAGCGATCTTTTTATTTTATTGCAGTTATAATTCCACCGGGGCGTTGAATTTTTTAGTTTAAGTGGTTGCAGTCACTTTATTCCTCCCGGCAGCTCTCAATTTAAATAAAATCATTATTTTGCCACGGGTCAGCTATTTGTAATCGGTTCTGAAAAATATAATTCACGCCTATCGATTCCCTCCGCGCCATTACGTGTCACTGACGCACGACATGCCTTTAACAACTAAATTAACATTCGCTTCGAGACGAATGAGAGAGTAATGCAAAGCTAAGGAGCTGAATAATCAGTTTGGCTTTCGTATTATTCCATAAATGTTATTGCTCCCTTTACGCTCCCTTGAAATAGTGATTTTTAAGCCACCTCCCCCCCCTCTCCCGACTATATTTCATCGATTCAGACGACCACAACAACTATATTCCGCCTTACTAAAGTCATGTCACATACACGCATCTGTCTTCCTCACATACCAAACAATCGCAAAGCCAAGCTCGACGGCGGCAACATTGTAACACTGTGAAACGACAACTTTATATGATCCATTGTAAGTTTGTAAATATTTGAGCATTTCTGCCTAAGAAGTAATGAATTGGCGCGATAGCATTATCATACCCGCGCGCGTATGCGCATGCCCGTGAATCCTCTGTGATTTTTTACGACGTTAAAGATGCAAATTGCCTAATTACGCCGAGCATTAGTTATGCCTTTCAATTCGGAGGTTTTAATTCGGCTTGTTAATTCCGATTTTGCCATTAAAATTCTCGCCACCTTGTTACAATGAGACTCTTACATTGTTACACGCGGCCGGCATTATTCGACGTATTGATTAGGTGTACACATGGTGCTTTTAATTTCTAAATAAGCTGGATTTTTATCTTTATTTCGTAGTATTTCCCCTGGAATGCGGTCTATCCTCGGAGTGAGTGGTGAAAAACCTGGTAAATGAATGTGGTCTCGTGGACTTTGTTAGCATTCCAAACAGATTATTATGTTAAGATTCCTGTAAATAGTTTTTATCCCTCTAACAAGTATTTTTAGTTTTTTAAAACGATCTCTCCCAAGGTTTTGCCTTCTATTATGGTCTTACTCTCTTATTCCCGCTTCTAAAAATAAAGCCTCGGTGCATTTGAATGTGTGTGTGTGTGTGGCGCTTTTAAATGCTGGACTTTTCCAATAATAACCAATGGCCATTTAAATGTTGCTGAACACAAAATTGATAATCCTGCGGGGCTTTGACTTGCACTTTTCGTTGGCTAATGTTACTTCACTACCCGTAATCGAAGCTCAATAAACAAGTGTCACGCTAATTTAAAGCTCGGCCCCCAATTTCGTGGCCCTATCAAGTGGAATGGGATTTCAACGTTTTTATTTGAGAATAACGAGGCGCCGCCGCTTTACCCTCGCTTGGCAAATATAATTTGGGGGGGGAGGTTTGAGGCCGGGCGGTGGGGGGAATGATTGGGGGGGGGGGGGGGGGGGGGGGGGGGGGGGGGGGGGGGGGGGGGCTGGAATTTCGGCGTGAAAATAGCTCGTCGACTCCTTGGCGAACCTCACTTTACTTCTCGCCACGAGACAATACAAATAATAATTGATGCGGCACACTTTATTTCGGTGCGGCCTGGTTCCATTCGCCAAAGGTCGCCCCACGTTCCTTCGACGATATTATTATTAACAAACAAATCCATATTTATTATTAGCGCGTTTAATCGTGAATTATTGCGCGGTCTAATATTATTAGTCGGCTAATTTTATCGAATTGTAGCATTTGTAGGTTGGGCCTCGGCGTCAGAAATTTATCAGATTCCCTCGCAATAATAATAGATTATCCCCTTTGCGTAAACAGAGTACTTTTTGTTTCGCCTCTTATTTTTCCACATCTCGATCAATTCTTCTATTTATTCTTCTCATTACTAAGGGATTACACGCCGCCGGATTTATTTATTTAGCTCTCGCTAATAATTGCGGGCAATAAATTTGAGCGCCCGAGGTATTTGTTGTTGTTGTTGTTGTTTTTTTTTTTCTTTGCGATACGCGAAAAAGTTTATTAGTAATTTGAGCGGCGAATAATAAATTGCCGTAACAGTTATCATTGGTGAATTTTAATTGTGCATAGGCGAGTATTTTCGCGGACGCTCGTAAATACGTCTTGGCTGACGATGCCTATGAAATTAAATTCTAATAAAACTTACTCGAAAGTATATATTTCTCTGTCATTAATAGCGGCTGCTCAGGAATAAATATTTTTGATTAGCAGTTATTGAGTAGATAAATAACGGCAGCCCCCGACGAGGCTGCCTAACATAATTCATCCTCCCTTTTCATCACATACCAAGTCGAATAAATTAATTTAACGATAATAGAAATATAATGAACTAATGCGATTAATGCGGGCGATAGAGCGAACACTGCAATATTAAAATGAAATTAATGTATCTCATGATCATTGCACTCGGAATATATATTTATTTACTCGCAATTGCTGCGCTGAGCTTCGATATCGCCAATTATATTCCTCTCTCTCTATATGCGTGTGGGTGCGTGTGCGCGCGTGTGCGCATAGCTTAGGGGCCTGGAGATGTAAATGGGAAGGCTGCATTGAATTGTCAGGGGCCGGGAGAATGGGATTGTTGGGAGGTTCGGGTAGGTTAACCGGGCGAGAAAGAGGTAGCGAGTGCCCGGGAAAAAGACGTCTGCGCGTAGCGGATTTTCGTCGGCGTTTCGGCCGCCTCCCGCTGGCAGTAAGCAATCGTTCGTCCTGGAGGGGCGAGTTTTCGGTCCTCGCTTATGTACGGGAACGTGGAAGGGGCAAGGGATGGGAAGGGCGTGCGTGGGTGGTGGGCCGCAGGTGCGACACTTAATTCGCATAATAAGTGAGTGCGGCCGTCGTTCCAGACCTCCAATTTCCGTAAACAGAGCGCACGCGCCCGGGGACGGAGGTACGCGTGAGTGGCGTGGGTGAGGATAAGAGGACGTGGGTCCCGGGGACTGGTGGTTGGGGCCCGGTCGAGCACACGGTGGGGGCCCTTGGGAGCCGACGAGCGTTAATCCGACGATGCGCTTTCATGCGCTCCTACCGTTAGCCTCGCACAGCATTAATGATCTATCGATCTGTCCTTCGCCACCGATAAGTACACTCGGCCGCTCGGCTTCATTAGCATTCGCATGGGAAATTTTGCGCCGCGCTATACGCGGAATCCCTGGAATTTTTTACTCCTGTTAATTGACCCATAACTCCCGGCACGTAATATAATCGCGTGTAGATGCGCGCGCACTCTAAATGCCGCGAATTCTCACGTCGACGAGCCAAATTCTTCGGATGCGAAAACATTTCTTCTTTACTGGAGATTCGTTCTTGAAATGTATGTCAGCGGCATCCAACATGCATAGTTCCAACTGCTATGAATGCGATATTATAATACACTTGTACACTTTACACCGCGAGCACCCTGAGCGAAACTAAGATTTTCAGAACGAGGATGGCGCTCTGCGCGCAAACGAGAGAGAGAGAGAGAGTGAGAGAGAGTGGGAGGGCGAGGAGAGGGGGGGGTGGGCTGTTGAAGGTACATAGTCTAGGGGAAAAGTTTAAGTGTACGAGGACACTTAGTTTCAACCTTCCCCGAAACACGTGAGAGAGAGAGAGAGAGCGAAACTTTTTACCTCACACTTAAAAGGACATTTAAAATTTTATTCTTAAATGACCTTATGACGAAATAGTTTACGTGGAATGCCGAAACTAATTTAGACTCGTATTGAGATTTGGAACGAGGAGGTTAAAAAAAGGGAAGGAAAGACGTATAAAATAAAGAAGAGTGCCGGGCGAACTTTTAAATTTCTATTTTAACTCTCAAGTTGGGGCGTCGTAAAGAATACAGGAGGAAAGATAAACTCGGCGATTTACGATTGTAAGAGGCGAGTCTTATCACTTACGCATCTAGCTCGGCTTTGAATAGATATTTTACGCTCATCTCGTAGGCCAAGGGAGCCTAATGGTCAGTGCCGGTAATAGAAATTTACGAGCCTCTAACGAACAATAATCAATCGGCTGGATCTCGGTGGACAAAGCCGGCAAGCCTCGGCCTCCCATTGACACAAACTCCCGCTCCATATATATAAAATTGAATTAAAATCACTCGAGTGTTTACCCACGTTCTCAATTACACTCGGCGGAGCTTGGCTCGGGCGAAATAATTATCTTTCGGGGGGCCGTTATACGGGCAAGCTTGCGCCATATCTCCCATCGACTCGCCTAACCTCGCCGTCTCGCTATGCACTTTCGCCTCCTCAACATCCGTACGGCACTTCTCAACTTTCCACCAATCCTCCTCATCCCATCCTATCTTATAAGGCCTCGTAGCTTCTCGTGCTCTTACACGCGTGCGCCACATTCTTTTAAACGACCCCGACATGTACTTTGCATTTTCACGCTTCCCCCCCCCTGCCTAATAAAAGCATCCCATAGAAATTTATTGGAAGCCGCTCGCTCGCCCTATCGCGCCGGGACCATTAGAATTTAGATTCTTGTTTATTGGGTATTTTCAAAGCTAAGGCTGTGCAATTTATAATGGCCCCCGATGAATCTTTCATTTACTAAGCACGAGCCGGCATTACATCAATTTATTATCAATAATTTTACCTCGATCGCGAGGATCGCGCCCCGGCTCGCGTTGATGCACGATTAAAGCAACTTCAGGGATAAGTGCTGGAAAAGTATTTCCCTAACTCTAACCGATAACGAGAGTGCGCCTGGCAAATTAATTTTTCTCCCCCGATGGCGTAATTCGATTGCCGATCCCGCTCGACTCGATCTTCGACGCTTCCACCGGCTATTTATGCTTCCGCAAATAATGCCACGAGAGCATTAATGCAAATAGTCGCCGTAGCCGTGAAAATTGCTTAAACAATCGTTGCCGATACGTCAATACGATAAGACAAGAGAGGGAAGAAGAAGGCAACGCTCAACCAATCGAATAATAATTCTCTTGATTATCCTACTGTGCTTACATTAAAAACCAAAGGGAGAAACGTTTTTTTTTCCCTTATATATATATATATATATAGACTCGTATTGGCTTTTGTCACTTGAATGATGTGTGACAACAATGCTCCAATGCCAAATATGTGAATAAATATTTACATGCAGATATTATCTGAAAAGGGCATTTTATCGTATTATTTTAAAACTTTTGACATTTTTAACTTTTATATCACTTTTCTCCTCCGTGTTTTTTGCCATTATCCCAACACCGGTTCTTTCACGAATTTCCAAACGAGACGAAACGCCAGATAAAACACAACAAATAAAGAAAGAAAGCATTTATACTTGCCACGTCTTAATTATTGGCAAAATTCTCAGCGGCTAATGAATTAATATGCGTGAAAAGGCTCGTTAAAAAGATTAATACAGACTTGGTAACTGTTAAGGCTTTGGAGCGTCCAAGAGTTTATGAAAAATTAACCAAGATTGCCAAGGTTTTAACAAAGGAAGAGGAAGGTGGAGCACGAGAGAAGGGAAGTCAACGTCAATGGTCGACGGGTATGACCGATCCATCCAATAGATAATAAGAGATAGCAATCTCGAGCGTATAACAATTATGATGATTTTCCATGGAACGAACTAAAGCTCTCGTGATATCGAATTGAATGAAAAGAAAAGCAAAGACAACCACGGCACCAAGAGCTAATTTCTTACTTTTTTTCATCTCCTTTATTCCTCCTTTTTCCTCCTTTTTCCTTTTGCCTTTTCATTAATAATATTAGAGGCAGGAACAATTTTCATCTCGAGCTTGTCAATGCTGCCGCCGGGCCGTAATAATCATTCTCAAAGCGTATTATAATCCCATGTGCCACGAAGCTAATTATAGGAAGCGTGGGTGAGGAAAAAGTGCTGCCACGTTATTCCGAAAGATGAGACGCATAAGAATTCCGTTCCAATTTAATCAGCCTCGTCATTATGTGTTTCATGCATTTGTCGATGGACTGCCTGGCGTGTTCGTTGAATTGCACGGGAATGGCGAGGGTGTTTGGAAAATTCACGATCTAGCGCTAATCAGTCCGAATCACCGAAAGTTTTCAAAGTAGGCTTAAATTTCCCTCCCATGGAGACTCGAGCTGCCCGAGCTTTTAACTTATTTTTCTAAACTTTGAATAGTCATATGTATTTTAGATGGGTAGTGGTCCTTACGGGCGGCAAGTAAATCCCATTGAATAAATACGGTTTTCCACTCAATTGTTTACTGCTACGAGACGTCACCAAGGGATAAAAAATATCTCGTTTATTTTAAGATTCAGACCGACAAGCGATTTCGTAAAAATAAATTTCACTTTACCTCGCAGTTTGATATTTGAAATAACATGACCAATTTGTTTGAACCACAACCATATACATATAGACAGATATATAGATATATATATACACACGTACATATGTAGGTGTGCGTATGTAATCTCCGTTACCTCTTGCAAATAATGTAATAATAGATGCGTTAAAATTTTAAAAGGCAATTATTAGCAGCAATTTTCTTTATTCTATTTTTTATACGGAATACGGAATTGAATGATCACTCGATTATAATAATAATACAATTGCATTGCGCTATTCCATTATGGGAAAATGCTTTTATTAATAATCAAATCATGTTGCTTCACGTGTTCGCGTCTAAAATATGCTCCTCGTAAAATTATGTGCTAAACTTTTCTCCTTTACAAAGATACATTCGAGTTATATTGCGACAGGAGCATTACATTTCCACGAGACAAATCTCAAGGAATAAAATAAATAGGAATAAAATTCATGCAATTTTAAATGGATATAGAAAAATGGCGTCTCCTGCAATTCACTTAACATTCTAATGAAATATTGCAACGATTTTTTACCCCCGCGAAATAAAGCAATGAAATGCATCTCCCCTCAACTTTATAGGCTATTCATACGTGAATGAATATACAAACAAATGTAGTAGCAGATTTTATATTCAATTTAACTTGTGCCTCCTACAAGTATATAGAAAGTATTGGCGCTTAATACGAAATTTCATTAATATTTGTTCTCGTGCACGTGTTCGCCTTCTATAAATTCATCATGTCATCGTGGAATCTATCTAAGCGACTTATCGATCGAAAACCGAACGGGTACTTTGCAATATTTTGCCAAGCTTTTGACACACACACACTTTGCCCACGATATTTCAATATGTTGGAATTTTGCTTAAGACCTCCTGCTCCTTCTTTTTCTCTCTCTCCTCCTCTTTCTCCATTTTCTGTTGTCTCGTTGCCACGTCTCGTTTGTTTGTTTGTATCCGAAATGAGTGGACTGATGGGGTGGTGGAGGAGAAGGAGAGGGGAGAGGGGGAGAGTCGAAGAGCAGGTCGCGCAGGAAGGAAGAAGGAACGAGATTTGAGTTTACGTATTCGCAGAAGCAGCCATGCATCGAAAACGTGGGAAACATGTAAAAGGGGGATTTTCCAGCGAAATCTCTCGAGCGTATTTCGCTTAGTCGTTTACTTTCTTGCCTGGCGCTTACCAAGGAAAAGATAATGTGGCGATAAAAGTAACACAAACTATTTTTAACAGTCGGGAGGTGGTATTTATGATAAAAAAGTGTTTGCGGGGGGACGCTCGGGAGATGGGGAGGAGGTGTGTGTTATATAATGACGCCGGGATTAATGATTTCGAGCTTAATAAGCATTTGCCATTAATTACGCGTATTATTGAGGGGGGAAGGTCTGGGTGCTCGATTTAACTGAGCGTATTTCATTGGGCTTTTGTAATTACAACGATGATGTTCGTGAATGGGAATTACAATCGGTGCTCGGCAAGACAGCTGACAGGGGCTTTGATATTAAAAATAATTTTGCTTTTCAGCGTGCGTAGGTTGAAGTGCGTATAATTGAAATGTCTGTGGGGAACGTATGCCTGCTGGGTCGTTTAAGTACTTTTTATGTAAATAAATTTGTTCCTCTTTTGCAATAATGAAGTCGCGCGAGATTAGCTACTAAACTAAAATTCATAAAAGATAAAGTTCAATTATGTAAATATAATAAAGTTTTAGTAGGGCTGATACAGAGAGAAATTTCAGTTTATGAAGGCGTTTTTCAACGCGAAACGACGAAAGAGAGGAGCAGAATTTATGCCCAAGTATCCTATACATATACATATACATATACATATACATACATATATATATGCTTAAATTAAAGAAAACGATGAAAGGAAGCCTTATGAATTATTAAATAAAAATATGCTCAAAATAAAGTCTGGAATATAATTACTTGTGACTTTCTGGGGAATTATAAAAATAAGTGAGCCACGTGCTCCTACGATGCTCCCGAGAAAGAGTGTGAGTGAGGGTTAAGTGGTGTGCATGTGTGCGTGTGTGTGTTTGTAGCAGCTTGGCATAAAACGTCAAGTATGCTTTCATCCATACAGTTTATTTATAATTTTACTTGGGAATATAAGCGGAATTATGAGAGGCGCCGATCCCTATTGTGGCCCGAGACTTAATTAGTCTAATGTGATTCTGTTGCTCTAAATGTGTATTCAAACAAGTTGGCATTTTCTCTCCTTATTAGATATAAGGAAGCCATAAGGAATAAATTGTTCCAAAGCGGGAAGTGCGTGAGACAAAAGGAGTGGATTTCAATTGACAGATCGGATATGATGAATCGAGTGTGATTTGGTGAGATGTGAGTAGGTCGCTCGAGTGATTAAATTGTAAATGGTTGACATTGGCATACCTAATGTTGCCTCGAGACTTTTGAATGTTAAAATAAAAAAAAGGTAAATCGCCACTTGGAACTTTGACTCCTCGGAGCCTTATAAAGAAACTTTTGCCGCCTCGTTCTCCGTTTTTTCTTCGCCAATGTTTGCCAATGTTTGCCAATGTTTGCCAATGTTTGCCAATGTTTGCCAATGTTTGTCGTAATGTGTGGCTGGGTGGGTGAAATGAGGGGGAGATTAGCGAAATTTTCGCGAATCAAAGATAAGATGGTGGAAAGTTGGCTAGCCGAGGGTAACTTAACTATCGTCGGTATAAATAACAATTGACTCGGGAAGAATTTAATTTTGCTCAAAGCACTGGCGGCGCAGAGATGGTCGTCCGCATCTCTTAAAGCATTATTTTTCGCTCAAAGATCAAGGAAAATCGGCGGGAGCACCGAATCTTCATTCCAGCACACTTGGATTTGCATTGATTGACGTGTAGCAAGCAGCTCTTACATCGGTTATCTACTTTGTATTTCATTATATCCCCCCCCTGGATGGGCATTCCCATGCTACTCCCATTGGACTCGCCGGGAATAATTTATTATTATTATAAATGAGGGAGTTTTGTTTATATGTCGGGAGGACTATTAAAAGTGACTCCAGTGTATGCCGTGGACTTTTTTTCTCTTCGTTGCGGCCGAGCCATTGAGTCTTGTTGGACTCGCGTGATCGGTCGAGGTACGAGTGCCTAATAGGGCCGCAGCTAAGGGAGAAGAGATCTTTTTACTTTCACATCCCCTCGATATACATCGTCACCGATCCTGAGTTCGCGGAACGGTTAAGTGACGCTGAATTATCCATCGTGTAGCCCGTAGATGGACACGGGTGCTAACCTCTACTCTCGAGGCGGACTTCCACTCGGCATCGGTATACGTTAATGCTCGAGCGAGAGGACAGAGATGGAGGCTACCGAGGCGGGACAAGGACAGAGCTGGCCCCGCGCGAGGGAGAGGGAGGGAGGGAGAGATGAGCTGGAAGGGATAAATGTCTGCTCGCCGGAGCCTCGGTGCGCGTTATCTGCGCAAGGCTGCGCATACATTTGCTACACCAAGTAGTAGTTTCGTTTTCATCTCGAGCCGTTCAATCCCTCACTGTCTCTCTCTCTCTCTCTCTCTCTCTCTCTCTCTCTCTCTCTCTCTCTCTCTCTCTCTCTCTCTGTATGCCCGCATCTCTTTTTCTCCATCTTTCTATTCTAGTCACTTATAGATTTTGCATGGGCACGTGCACGGGCCATATATATATGTATATATGTACGTATGTGCGCGCCCGCGCGCATAGACGCCTCGTAGGATCCTCGTGTGGAGCCGAGTTCTCTACTATCGGTTTCGCCTACTTTATTGTCTGCTTAAGGCTATTATACGTCGGGCTACATGTACTCACTCGCTGATGTCACATGCTCGTCGATAGGTAGGAGCGTGAGGAAAGAGGCGATAAAGGGGACGAGGAAGACGGCAAAGGAGGGGAAAAGAAAGCACGGCCACCCTCGCGAGATGACGAGTGTCGAAGGAATCAGCGCCGTAGGATTTATGCCCTCCAAAGTCCATTAAAATCGCATTTGACTATTAATTTAAGCGCAAAACAACTACTGCTCACGATGGCTCTTCAATTTAATCTTTTAGGATGAAATTTTTAAAAGCCATTATGCAAGAATTAATTCTTTCCCATACAAATGATTCGGCCTCGGGTCCACCATTTCTCTTCTCCAAAGCCTCTGCAGCATCCGTTCCGATTCCTTAAAGCCATTTACATGGCTGAAAAATGGGACTGTTCATATAAGGAAAATCTTTGAGCAATTACTCTCGGTGGCTCTAGCGGGAATCTCTCGTGTCATTGGCGTGTCATTCGTCGTAGTCCGAAATGGCGAGAAGTAGTCGGGTTGCTCGCTCGTTGTTGGCAACGAATTGGTAATTCGGCACTTGGCCTCTAATGCCAATAATTAATCTCGCTGGCTCGCGGATCGATCGACCGTGACTTGTCCTGTGACTTGTCCTGTGACTTGTCGCCGCCAACTCGAAAACTCAACTCGAAGAAACGAAACTGGCAATGCGCGAGCACAGCTCGAGTGCACATGATCGGCAATATGCGCAACCTCGGACGAGAATTATTATTTGCCTTGGGATGGGAGGGCCAGAGGAGCTTTATTATATCATTGAGCAAGATTTCGCTGGGCATTAATGCTTTTATTTGCGATGGGAGGAATATCCGGCGATTCGATATCGAAGTGGCGGCGGTGGCAAAGGGGGAGTGCGGGGGAAATGTAAATTCCCATTTCTTTGTTGGCGTAAAACAATGAAAAAGTAAAATAAAAAGGGGGAAACGTCGGCGAAGCGATATTATTTTGATGGTCATGAATCCAAGTGGATGCAGTGCTTCTTGAGCCGCAAGCTCTCGTGTTGTTTGACTCGTCCGAGTGACTTTCGTGCATTCCCTCTCTCCGTCCCTCTTACTTACGTACACTCGCTATTCCCGAGTCTGGCACGAGAGCAATGGGGATTCGACTTAAGGAGACTTAAGAAACGGGGTCGGCGAATGACGTCGTCAGAGATAGGAGCAGCGCACAGTTCAATGCGCGCCCTCGTCCTCTCTCCCTCCCTCATCCTCCTCCTCCTCCCTCGCACTATCCTCTTTCCTTTCCTCGTGAACGAACCATAAATATAAATCTCACGGATGGAAGTAAAAGATCGAGGTCTTCTTGAGCTCGGCTTCACCTAGTGCACCGCTCTCGAGGTAAGGCGACAGTGGAGTCGGCGGGGGGTAGATAGATAGATAGAGCGAGAGAGAGAGAGAGAGAGAGTGGGAGCGAGTTAGGCATCAGCGGTGTGGTGTGGCGCGTGCTGCATTACCAGATCGGCTCTACTAGCGCGAGCTTTTTCCTTCTCGTCTCCGCTCTCTCCTTAGGTTAGCCTCCGCGATCCCCATGTGGCATCTTCTTATCCGTCCCGTCTTCCTGCCATGCGCCGCCCTCCCTTTTTTGCACACTCACGCTTTTTTAAATTCACGAGTCCACGGTAAGCAGCGACAGCCGCATTAGACTACATCACGAAATTCCCAATGTAAATGCATTTGCGAGAGCGTGGAAATACGTTTTATTACCAAGCGAAATAGTCCTCGTATTTACATTTGGCATTATGTTGCGCATCACCGGCAGACTACGCGGCCACGCTAAACCGCTTTCTCGCGAATTGCCGTTTTTGGTCGTCGCGTCGACATTTTTCGGGAGCCGCGCGTGCCACGCTTAACGGCCAAATAATTAAATAGCTCTCGCATTGTTTGGATTGGAGGGGGAAACCTGGAGTGGAGCCTTGGGGGGACGAGGGGATGGGGTGGGCGTTAAACTGACCTGCCCAAGACAATCTTTGCCTCCGTGCGCCATTCACCAAGTCCATGGAATATTAAGAGTGGCCCTTACCTCTTTTCCATAAGCCCCATCTCCCATTAGTTGTGCGCACAATCGCACTCCCAATATCAACAAGTACGTACACGCTGTCGCGGAATAATTCGATATGGAAGCGCAGCCCGCGTCGCCATCAATGCTCCACTCGGTGATGCTCACTCACTCCCCAACCGCACACCGAGGAGACACCACGACTGCTTATTGACTCTTTTCGCCCATATTTCTCCCCCCTTTTTTTCTCCTCGCCCTCCCCCTCCCCCCCGGCATTACCGTCCTCCCATCCAGCGAGCGCCGAGCGGTAAGCGGATTGCGGAATCGAATTCTGACAAAGTTCCCCCGATGCCCCAGCCGATAACCGCCCGGCAATACGTAACGACGAGTACGCGCTCACATAAACAAAATGTGGGATAAAACGGAGGCAACTTTAACCCATCAGACGCCCTTTATTATCCCATTGTACTCGCCGAGTCGCCCTCCCTCAGCCCCGTGGACTTATTGCCCGCGCGAAATTCATCGCGATTGCGGATTGTCGATGGAGGCGAAGATGCAAAGAGAGATGGGGCAGGCGATAGCCCGAAGGTTATATAAGCAAGTCATTGGCGTGATGGGAAGGGGGTAATGACAAGTGTTGGGCCAACCTCGGCGCTTCTTGGGATGCATGGGATTCCCAGGCCCATCCAATCTACGCATGGTTGCCATGGCCGCGCTGTCTGTTATATTGTTTTCCCCCCCCAACCCCGCCGACGCCTCCGCTGTCTCTCAATCCCATCCTATCCGCCCTCCTCGCCACTCTCTCTCTCTCACCGGCTGGAATTTTCTCTTTCCAGCTACCTAACTCCACGTACTGCAATTTTCCCAGTATATTTTTCTCAACTACTGCTTACCTTACTCAGACTCGCTCCCCTCCCTCCCCTCCCTCCCTCGCCCCCACCACCTCCTCTCAAATTTACCTCCTTTTTCACTCCCTCCGTCTCTCTCTCTCCACCACCTCCGTCTCGCCGTGTTATTTTTCACTCTCTTAACCTCGGCGCGTTAATAATTTCTTTCCCACCAGGAAATTACATATCGGAGAAGCAATTTTTAAACGAAAGATGTTGCAGGCGCTCTCGAAAGTCGCGCGTAGCCACTTGGCAACGACGAATCAGTATGCACTCGGAACGAGCGTTCGACAATTCAGCGCCGGTATTTCAATATTTCGCTCCCAAGCACTGGCTGGCAATAAAAGCAGACGAGAACTTGAACGCAGAGGGAGAGAGAGAGCAGAGTAGAGAGAGAGAGGGAGAGCAGAGCAGAGTAGCTTTAGGGAAGGCTTTTTGATGGCTCGAGTGAGAGTGAGGAGATGGAGCGCAGAGTGCGTGCCAACGACGCCTCGCGAATCGAGCGCTCGAATAGACAAGTAAGAGGATGACGATTACGCGAGAGGAAGGCGAACGCGAGAGCAGCAAAAAGGGCTACGAAGGGAAGGGAAGAAAGAGCGAGGAGCGGACGAAGGGACGACGAGGAGGAGCGACCCTGGCGACCAATATTCCTGCGCGCAATTTTCTTAATAAATGATCCTATTACGCGAGGCCATGGCGTACGATAAAAAGCAGCCCGTTAAAATATCTTATATATCATTCTAACATGAAATTGGATATTTATTGGTGACAGATAGGACGTGCCAGTTCTGCGGATCGGGGCTCGGCAATCAATCATAGCACGCGCTCGCGCAACGCTATATCTCTAGGCGCGCACTCCTCTTCGTCTAGCTTAATGAATTGCGCCTACTGCAATAGTCCTGGTCAGCAGCAGCAGCAGCAGCAGCAGCAGCAGCAACAGTAACAGTAACAGTGGTAGCAACAGCAGCGGCAGCAGTAGTGCAGCGATGCTGGTTTGCTTGAAAAATAACCGTAATTCCATTGTTCCCGTGGCCGTGCACACATATACGCCAACCGACGGCATATCATCTGGGACGTGGCTTTGTCGCTACCCTCGGCTTCTTCTCTCTCTCTCTCTCTGTCTCTGTCTCTCCCTCGCCAGCTCATGCACCCCCATCATCCCCCCCACCCACCCCACCCCACCCACTCAATGCCTCTCTGTCAATCTCTCTGGCCGCGCATCCTAAAACATGCGTGTGCGGCCAGCGGCTGTGGGTCGCGCAGTCGCAAAAGCCGAGGGAATAAGATACGAGATAGCCAGTGACTCGGTTCGCGCACTCTAAATGCTGGGAATGGCGCTTCCGTGCGGCCAAGTGGCGTCCCCCGGGGGCTCGCCCGGGGGGAAGAACTTCTCCGTGCCACCCGCGGCCTCCGCATCGGCGCGACTCAGTTCCGATTTAATATGTTGGCAGGCACGCGGAGCTTTCCAATTTCCAAATCTCCAAGGCCCAAATATCTGCAAAGTACCTCGCACCTCTAGCAAACTCTCACTCCCTCTCCCTCTCTCTCTCTCTCTCTCTCTCTCTATCTCTCCCTTGCCACGTCTATCTACCCGTCCGTCTATCTATCGATCTATCTATTTATCTTCTAGCTGCTTGATACGCATGATATCTGCGCTCGGGAATATATGGCGGAAGGGGGTTTCCGATGGCTGAAGAAGTCGGTGAGAAAGAAAGCGGCTCGGTGAAAGAGATGGGGATCGAACTCACTCACCGAGTCCCTCCGCTCATACCATCGATATTTCATCTCTCCCTCTCTCTGATATATGTATATATATATATATAACAATTGGAAGCGGAGCCGACGAAATATTTAATGCCCTCGGTAGATTCTCGCAATAATGCTCAAATTGTTTAGACATTTGCCGCTGTGCGCCAAACATCAGCGAGGCCGAACGATTTATCGAAACAATCGTCAAATCTCTAATATTTGAGGCTCGCCCGACCAAAAATGCCAAAGAGTTTATATAAATCCACCACGGGGCTATGCCTGGATTAGCCTCGAGGCCCCGCTCAGCCCACCCACCCACCCACCCACCTCCCACGAGGAACAAACCATAAATGGCGCGTGATTAATACGCGAGAAATTCGCGAAAAGGGCTGAAGGAAGACGAGGCGTGAAATTTCAGCGTCCCGAAGATTAATTGCCCCGGCGCGATCTTAATAAGGTCATGGTTAATGGTTAATAAGTGACCCAGACGCATAAGAGGGAGTACATGTGGTAACACGACTGGCTTGAAAAACACATGACAGATAATTTAATCGTACACGATTTTCTTACTGCTGCGCGAACGTCATTATGGCGATTGTAATTTATTAAGCTGCCGTGGCTGCACGTCGAGTCTGTCTAAGGAACTTGTGCATCTTCTCCACCCCAACCTCTCCACCCCCCACCCTCTCCGCCGCCCTCTTCCCTCACCGTACCAACACTCGCCTCTCTCGCCGCGTGAAACTCGCCGGGCCACGAACGCGCGAGACGACGACGACGAGGAGGATCCTTAAGAGCATACCCATCTCCCACCTCTCACCCTCCTTCAACACTTGCGATACATGAATTTTGACGGGCGCGTGAATCTCTTTATTTCCACGCTTATTATGCATGAGAATATATCATTCAATCGTATATCGTTTCAATTGAACTATTTCCAATTTCTCGCGCCACGGCATTGCCGACTAAATTGACTCGCGCCTCGCCGCTCGACCATCACTCGTATGCCTGCGCAGCCGGCAAATTTATGGAAAAAGTGGAAAAATATTTTTATCAGTAACAGTTAGCTTGACGGCGGATTAATGCGCGCCCGGCCAGCCAACTGCAACTATTGTTGCGAATGAGAGAGCTTTATAGCCTTGTCCCTCCTCGTAAAATAGCAGATGTCGTAATCTTTTACGACTGCCGACGAAATTCATTTTAATTCAATAATAATAAGCCCGAAACTTTGGACCCCCGCTCATTAAGCGCATTAAGCCTGAGTTCACGCGCTCGTGCATTTGACGCAAGTGCACGCGCACGTGTAGGTGCGCAATCACAGGCACCTTCCTTCCGATCAAACTCCCGGCATCTTTCCTCCACGTACACGTGCAAACTTATTAAAACTATCCACACATTGTGTAACGGTTCGTGCCGCGCCATTAATGCCAATATCGATATATGTAAATAGAGTTAATAAAAAAAAAAAAAAGAAGCGATACATGTGCCTTAGCCTCATGCAGATACTGTTATATCTAGCCAAGATATTCACTACCGATACGCACTTTTTCTTTTACTTTGCCTCTTTTTGCTTTGTGCATTTATATATGTCAATGGGATAAACGTCGATAATGTTCCTCTTCACTTGCTATTTGTCCTTGTGGAATCACATCAATTACATATCGCGCATTGCATAGATAATAATCCTACTAGCTACATGGTGAAATAAGTTTTTCATTTGCAAAAACTTGTTGAAAGGCCAGGACGAAGGAGGGGGGTGGGGGGCGAGAAAAAAATTGAACGCTCAATATGCCATCACTGCATCTATTCATTGGTAAATTGTTGTTGGGCATTTGGAGCGGCTCGTCTCCCTCGAGTAAGCGAGTAAAAACGTCTCGCATCGTAATTGGGAGTCTGACGAGGAGTGAAAAATCGTCCTCAATACGCACTTGCTTGAGCTTTGAAGAAACAGCCAAAAACAGCAAAAAACAGCAAAAAACAGCCAAAAAACAGCAAAAAAACAGCAAAAAAGCAACACAGGCCCCAGGTAGGTAGTGAGGGCTGATTAAGAATGGGAAACAACGGTAGAAGAATAGAGCGGAAAAGAGGCGATTCCGCGTGTAAAGTATGCAAGGTAGAGGAGGATGGAAAGATAATTTGATCATTCAGCGTCACCTTATCTGCTTATAAAAGGCGTAAGCACAGGAAAAGATGAATAGCCGGCGGAGAGGGCGAGGAGATGACGAGGAGGAGCGAGAGGACGATCGCATCGAGATCAAGCGAAAATGAACGACCTTCGTGTGTTAGAATGCCGTTTAAAGCGCTCGGGAAAACCCCTCTGACCTCGTATCCTGGCAAAGGATCTCTCGTGCAGTAGTCCTTGCCGGGGCCGAATCCCTCCCAGGATTACGCCGTTCGTTTAACAAGACGTTAATGCAAAAGGAAAATCGTTCCCCCA
The DNA here is from genome assembly GCA_030522565.1 of Ceratosolen corneri. Taxonomy (NCBI): domain Eukaryota; kingdom Metazoa; phylum Arthropoda; class Insecta; order Hymenoptera; family Agaonidae; genus Ceratosolen; species Ceratosolen corneri. The sequence continues at coordinate 2,281 of JAPYYT010002431.1, read as the reverse complement.
TCCCCCGATCCCAAGCCTGCCCCTGATCCCCTTACATATTAAGCAAATACTAGCAAAGCGGCCCCCCTCCCCTCAATCTCCCATCGGATCATTCCAATAAATAGCCCGATAAATCTTATTTAATACACAGAGAGAGAGTGCGAGAGGCGTAAACATTTTTGTCCGTCGACTCGGCATCGGTGTGCCGGCCGTAAGCAGATGGGCCTGATCCCCGGCAAGTTAATCGCTCCAAAGTCCGAGTCAGCTAAGAGGCCGATTCTTTTCGTTAAATCGGTAAACGCGCCTCGGAACTTTAATGCCCAAGAAAATCTTGTGGGGTCGCGAATTCCCTGCCGTGCGAAAGTGCATCTCGCGCGAGGCGGCGCGATATGAGGAATATGGCCGAGGCTTGAGGTGCCAGACGTTAATGAACCGTAATCAAAGTGAAACTTGTATATCAACGTTCAATTAGCTCTTGATATTAATCCTCTTAACAAACTGCGGCCGGGAAAAAATTGTTGACGGGAACATTAAGCTTGGCAGCGCAATTACCTGCTTCACGCATGTAATTAAGCATGGCATGGCGTCAAAGCAGTTGCGTGCGAGCTTTACTTATGGCGCTCATGATGAGGTCGTTCCATCTCCTTTATATACAAAGATCGCTTTTTCTCCTTGTTTTCCCTTTTTCTTTTTTTTTTTGGGGGGGAAACCTCGGCTAATGGCTCCTCGCAAGCCCCTCCCGATCGTTTCGGTCCGCGTCAATGTCACGTAAGCGACGGCAGCTTTAGTTCTACGAAGTCTCAGCTGATTTCGGGCCCATCGCACAGTGGGCCCTAGGTTAACAAAGCCTACCTCGACCTCTTAAAGTATCTGCACTCTCTCGGTATCGAGAGGGTTGCATAAGGATTCAGGATTTTCATGGATTAGGCACTTGGATGCAATAGGAGGACGAGTCGGAGGCGAATGCACAGTGTCATATTCTGCCGGGAGATAAATTTGGAATAAAGTTTAGTTGGGAAGCGGAGAGCACTGGTAGCCACGACCGAGGCCCGCTTAGCCTTACGTAAGCCCTCCTCCCTCTCTTCAAGGGCCCTCAGCAGGAAGCAGATGTTTGCGTGAAAAGCGCTTGGACGATAATAATGGGAGGCCGGCGCTTCACGGAGCTTCAATCTTCCTAACGCAGCATCGCGAAAGCGGCGCCTGATAAAAATTGGAATCATCCGATTGATCTTTATATATGCTGCTCCCTTTCTCTCCCTGTTGATTGATATCCTGTTTAATCTCCCTCCTCCCGCCCCTCCCGCGCACAATTCTCGCCAACTCCCTCCCTCGCTCGCTTCCATTCGGTTGATGGGCGATGCGCACCCTATCGCCAGTCCACTTAATACTCGAGATTAATAAGCGTTGTCAATCAATTCCTTTTCAATAAAGTTTTTCAAACCCTTCGAAAACAACGAGTCCGTGCCTCTGAATATTGCCTGAATGCCGCACCTGTTTCATTACGAGCTAAGGACAATCAAAAAGCTGCCCTATTTTTATCAGTCCCGTGACGAATGCGTCGATTCGATCGCCACTCAGCCAGCGCCTCCCTCCCTCTCCTTCCCCCCCACAACCCCCCACAACCACCGAGCCACCCCCCCAACCACCCCGCCCCGCCCCATCCACGGTCCCGCCTCCTTCCATCCTTGTGGCCGTTCTCGTGCGGGCTGGGCGTCGCAGGCCGATGATGATCGGTTCCGGGCTGGGAATTTTTGTCAAACTTGGATCTCCCCGGTGCTGCTATATAAAGCGGATCGAATGGGGTCGGTGGATGAGAGGAAAAGGGACAGAACGAGCATTCCAGCTGCTGGGCGGTGAGGGGCGGTGAGGGGCCACGGTGGCGGGCATTCCCAGGTTCCACCGAGATTGCGACAGCGTACGTGACTCGCAAATTCGATGGATAATATCGACTCGGAATCCCCCCTCCCCCCGACTGCTTCTTCCCCACTGCTACTTGATCTTTTGGCTAATAGACGGCATTAATCACAATTGTTAACGTAAGCTTCTTCGCGGCGAGGCACGTGATGAGTAATCTAAAGGCCGTAATGAGTTTTTAATCGATTTCAATTATTGCGCCTCATGATCATTCTTTCCGTAATAATCGCGATGGCAGTGCGCTTCCCTCCAATTAATTGAATAATGGGGATTTATGGAGTCGAGGAGCTTGATAAATGTAATAAGCCTTATTCACTCGTGCAGCCTAACACTGTCCTTCCACCCCCTCCCCCCACCGTTTTTTTTTTGCCTCCGAATCCCCGTCAAC
>JAPYYT010002430.1:0-18106 GCA_030522565.1 Ceratosolen corneri | reverse complement strand
TCTTGTGTTGTTTTAAAAACAACATTAGACACACTCATAAAATAAACAACATAACATATATATATATATATATATATATATATATATATATATATATATATATATATATATATATATTTGTACTAATAAGAATCAAAAATTTTATATTAATTTTTCAGCTCATGTATTGTAAATATGTATCAATGGTCTAATGATAATTATGATAAACGTGGAAAGAGTAGGAATATGAATGTAATTGTTCACAAAAGACTGAAATTAATATTTATTTGATATTAAAAACTATGTATAATAACTCTATTTTAAATACAAATAATTAGTTAATGGTAAATAATCGATTGATATGAATTTGGTGTGGATATTAGCAACTATGCTGCGTTTGCATGCATAAACGTTTTGTTGGAAGTGAATTGTATAAAGTCTGACATTTATCATGCAATTCAATACACATTATAGAACAAATATTTACTGTCACTATCATTATAATTAATCCGATTACTCATTAATATGCGGACTAGTTAATTATGAATGGCACTTGGATTCAATAAATAAACATAGCGGAAAAACACAAAGAAGCAGCCAAAATAGTGTGGGGTATAGATTACCATTATAGGTGTGTGTATTACGTATGCGCGGAAAGATGTTTTATTGCAGAGATGAGAAATGGAAAAGGACGGGAGGGTATTTGGTTAGGGCGGGGGGTGAAAAATTTCGTGTTCCGCTTGCCAAAATAAGTGCTACTTAAACACTAGAGAAGCGGCGAGTAGAGGAAAGAAAAATTGCGACAAGAAAGCGGCCATATCTCATATGACCAATGTGATCGATGAAGAAGAATGTCTGGGCCGGAGTGGCTCCCTAAATCCTCGCATAAGATCAACGTCCATCAATCGCGATGATCTCCGGCTCGCGCCTAATGTCTTTTTCGCCCACGGCACCGAGGCATCGCCTCCCTCCCCCGCTCCCCCGCTCCGTCGCTCCACCGCTCCGCCGCCTCCGGCACTCCCCCTCGTCGCGGTGGGGCTGGCAATGTGCCCGGGTTAGCCGGAACTCGGCCAGTCTCTTTCCAACAGGAAGTCCCTCGCAAGACATCGATGGTAATTGAGCGAGGCTCAACTTGTGCTGGCCGGCACCTCCATCTTGGCTAGCCCCGGGTGGCTTTGCGGTGACAACTGGCGGCGCTTGAGGCGGCGGTCTGGTGTGGTTGGGATTTTTGACGAGTCAGTGGGCAGATCGAGTCCTCGAGTTGGCCAGAACCGGGGGGGCGGAATATAATCGAAAAGGGTCAAGACATTTTTTCTCCCTTCTTTTTCAAATGAAATGGCTGACGCGCGCGAACCGTAAGCCCTTCGCCTGGAATATATTGAGCTCGGCGTGGATGAGGGATGGTCGCAGAAGTGCAGCCCAAGTCCGCTGAAATAAATCCAAGACGGGGCCGCATAATTTATAACTGTTTTATCAACGATGACGGAATTTACAAGCTAATGATTTTTGGTCTTCGAGCTTTGGACCGACCGCCACCCTTACTAAATCACTTGGGCGTAGTATGTGTTTGCGTTTAAGACGCACACTGATCGAAGGCGCAGCGGAAGAGGATTGTTGGGCAGCGATCCCATGCTCATCTAAACATTATTAGTTGACTTGGCCATCATATAGTTCGTCACTGATGTTGGATTTGGCGGGAGTGAGGCCAGACGGATTACATTGATTAATAAACACGCTAGGCACGGTAAGAAATTTAATGGCTGTTTGCAATGGCTAATAAATAAATATTAATAAATTGAAAAAAGTATGATAAAATAGTTCAATTAGTGTTGGGCATGTAGTGGGTATACGACTAAGGTAGTGCGATATATGAGTCGAATGCCTTGTAAAATTGCGTATGGTAATGGTAATTAACGTCATTTTTGAAAGAGCAAAATATTCTATATTTATAATTGAATTTAAATTGTAGGCCGGAGATCTAATGGCTGCCAAAGTACGGCAACATTAAACGATTGATATTTATTGATCTGAGGGCGTCATTATAGGGTAAACAAGCTACTGTTGCCAGCTAATTTACGCTCATTTTTAAGCCAAGTCCAGCAGCTGATAATTAAGGATATTCCCGAGAACGTACAAAGACATCGCTTGGCGAAGAGTATTTTTAGTCAATAAGTGAAGGATCGTGTAATTTGTTGCTTGGCCAAAAGGAAATTCGATGCTATCGTCATTTGAATGAATCGTACTTTCGGTAAATCAAAAACTTATCGGGAAGGGGGGAATACACGCAAACCATTGCATCGTATGGCAAAGGCCGAGGAGCTATTAACTATACAAAGCTCGGATAAAAGAGTAAAAGTCTCGGTAAAGTTATAAAAATAAGGGCGATTTGTGTGGATAAGGATCGGACGATTTCCTTGCCTTTGCTCGAGAAGTGCGAGTTTGTCAATAACATTAGGAGAGAAGGGTCCGAGAAAGATATTAAGTTGATTCAACGAGACTTCCCGAGTCTCAATAATAATAATATTGATTTATTGGAATCGACGGGAGATGGAGGAAGTCGGTTGGATCGCTATTATTTCAAATGTAAAATAGAATTTATCATTGATAATACATATGTTTAATTGCGATATTGTCGTGAAAAATCATTGCCGTATTGCAGCTCGTTCTCCGTTTAATATTTCCTCAGTGGGCCAATTTATTTCCAGTAATTTTAATTGACAATTTGAAATAGGTCAAATTAATGTTTTAAATATTTAGTGAGCCGGGCTTAAATATCTGACGGAGTAATAATTTAAAGTCATATACTTACTATGGCTCATGTAATATTCAATTCAAGGGCCACATATTTTCGATCCTTTAATGAGCACAAATGCAATAAAGCAAATTAGCGAGTACGGAGATAACGCAGTAATATGTTGCAATGGAGAATTAATTTTACTTAATGTATAAGCACTAAATATAATTATGCCTCGCTGGCTATTTCCAATTTGAACGTGAAATACTTTTTTTTGGTAAATCGAATATTCATTTGGAAATAAAAATTAGCTGGCTTCCCCCGAAAATCTCCGCCAACAAAATATCGCATCGACAGAGCGAGTCCGAAGTAAAAATTAGCCCCTTGAAACATTGAGTAGCGCGTTCGCGTAATTGTGTGCCACACATACACTCCCTGAATAATAGAATTGGCTTGCGAATCTGCGTTTTCTGCAACAAATGTAAGCGAATGAGGCGGCGCGGCAGTCTCGACAGACTCGTTACGTCAAAATAATCCCGAAATAAAACCCCAGAGATGCCGAAGCGAGGTAGAAAGCCGCACACTATTACGCCCCTAATTTCCCTATAACCATCCGACTGTAACAAACGCGGCATTTAGTCGGAAGAATATCGGCCATCTCGAGTGTCTCGGTAGTGGTCAGTGGCTCGTGACGTGGCTCGTGGGCCCCGTGGCTGCACACTCGGCTACATGCGATAATAGTCGTTGTGCGCGCGCGCGCGCCTTCGTTACCTTCTTCGTCGTCGTCGGCCGGCGTAACGGCGACGATCGGCGTGCGTGTGCGCGCGCGCGTGTGCCGCGCTTCCGCCGTGCCCAAGGAATTCTCTCCCGGTGAGCGCGTGCGGGTCGTTCGCCCTTTACGCTTTACCTCCTGCTCAATTAATGACGGCTTTCACTCTAAGCAACATGCCCGAAAAATTACGCGACACATGCGCTCCTCCGCATCACATAGCCCTACTTTCCTCTTTGACCGTTACAATCGCTTACTTGGGGGGGGGGGGGGCATTTGCCTCGCTGGCATCGCTCCGGTATTTCGGGGCATTCTCAAGGGGTTCCTGGTATGACACTTCCAGTTAACTCGCAATTCTAGTTGATACTCGCAAAGATTCGGCTTACTGGCGATCCAAGCTGCTCGCTAAAATTGTTAGCCGAGAGCGTGCTTTTATAAACGTGATTTTAATGATTTCATAACATTCGCGTGGTTATTGCTTAGTTAGTGGGGGGCTAAGAAGTTATTGCGTTACTTCCTGAATCTGGCCATAAAAATGTGTACACTTGTATAAGTAAATGAAAAATAAATGTCCATGATGAATTGGTGTTTAGCATCTTAATTGGGATCATCGTATGTGGGATAGGGATTTCAATTTTCGTGAGCCTTGGAAAAAGTAGGAAACTTCAAGGAGAATCTATTCTTGACTTTAAATTTTCCTCTAATAATATATAGTGAGGTCGGATAACCGGGGCGAGTGCATAATCGACATCTATTTGCTCAGATTTAAACATTTTTAAATTTAATCTTTGTTTGAGAATGTGTGTTTTGCAGAGGCAGAATTATTCTGTAAGAATATTTTTATACGTCCGATGGATTCTACTTATTCGCTTAGGTTAAACAATTTAATAACATATAGCTCCAAACGTCTGATTATACAATTTCTTTCATAAACATTGTACAAATATTAATAATCTTACTGATTAATTAACATTATGCTATTTGATAATGATGTTTTTCAACTAAATTCGCAATTTCTGAAAATAAAGTAACTGCGCAAATCATCGTCTATTTACAAATTTTCTTTCTCTCTTTCGGAATTTATCATGAAAATTAATATGAAAATTATAATTCATAATGGTCTATTTATGGTACGTAACAATTGATTTTTACATACAAATATTCGAATATTTGAGAAGAGTAATATTTGAGAATTATTGTTCTAAAGATGAAATATACGCAAGCTCCGTTGTAAAATCGACATTAAATGACTATTGAAATAAGTATTTGTTCATTACAATGTTCGACAATTAATCGTTAAGATCTCGTGCTTTTAAATTTATTTCGCAAATAATTCTTCCACTCTTCTCGCACAATTATTTGAAAGAATGAAATATGCCACGAAAGCTGGAGGCATTTTTTCAAACGAGTATTAACATTAAACTTTATAGAATTCAACATGTAGGTCAAGTATGATCTATTTATTTTTTTATCCATAAATAGCGTTGGTGTATGGTAGGGGTAACGAATTAAAAATTAATGGACAGTCGTTAAGTTTTATAATGCGTTAGCGAATTCTATAACCATTGTCGATTATGAAGGTGATAAAAGTATGAAAAATTATCATCTGCCTTTTAATGACTGCCATTTGGATTTGTAGTTTCTCAATGGATTAACGAAACAATTGAATAAAGTTTTTACAATTTCCAAATAAAATCCAAAATATTTTGATAAGCGCAGCAGGGCCAATCTAATAACGCTCTCAATAATTGATAAATTAATATCCGACATCAAATTAGATATTTGAATATACGATTCAAATTTATTTGAAGTGCGAGTTAAGTATTTGGCGAATTGGAAACCTTATTGTGTCTTGGGAGCGAATTTGGCTATTAAATGCCAATTATCCTTTTAGCGCAAGACTGAAAGTATTAAAATTTCTACGAATAATCATTTGATAATTAGCTTGCGATATTAGTCGCGAAATTTCTATCCAATGTATATTATCTTTAGGAATTAGCCTAAAAAAATCCTTTCGAATGCCTCTACTCGAAAGCCAGGCATTGATGTTTATAGAAAGTTTTATTTAGTAAAATCTTTCAGGGCAATTCAATATTAACATTATTCACTCAACACCTATTGATGCACATATCCTCCAAATATTTATGAATATTATTTGGCGAGTATAAATGAAAAAATCGCGGGCTATTTCCTACGCAGAAAACATGAAAAAGTGCACTGTTGACTGCCGCCTTCTGTTGTTCAACGTCTGGAATTACCCACAGCTATTTCCGGAAGCCAGAGGGTAGGGAAGGGGAAAGAACCCACTCCCCTACTCCCTCCCCCCCCGCCGAGCAGCGTATACGTGCTGACCGGTTATAGCTGCCAAGCGTCAGATAACGACGGCTGGTCGAAGAGCAATGAAAAGTCAAGGGGGCAGAGGAAAATAAAAGATCCGGGAAGGTAGGGAGGAAGAGAAAAAAAATAAATATCGAAAGAGTAAGAGGCAGTGAGTGAGCAGACGAGCGAGCATGTACGAGCCGCATTTGTCTACACATGCATACGTATTAAAGAGAGTGGCGCGGGAGAGGGGATTTGGGGGTACAGGGTGTGATAGAGGACCGTGCGAGTGGGCGAGAAGGGTATGGTGGGTGGGTGTAGGGGGGGGGGCACGCTAGGAAAAGAGAGTGACAGTGAACGGTGGAACGTAGCACAGATCCTTCCCCTCTATACGTGCTTTAGTGCAGACTAAGCCATTATCTCGGCCGGAAGCGGAAGTGCAGTCGGCTGCTCGCTCACCTGGTTGCCTCTGATACTATAGAAGGCCTACGTTCGACACGGATGAAGATATTCGTTCGTGTGTGCGTGCCTGTGCGGGCGAATGTGGACGCATGGTTTTAATTTTCGTTGAAATCAGCTGCTTTGTGTCATTGTCCGTGGCCATGTAATTTGTTGATTTGTTTTCATTCGTAAGCTATTTTTCATGTATGTAACGAAAAGCGAAATTTGTTTTTTTGTTTTTGTTTTGGATGGAATAACTAGAAACTAAAGTATGTGGTAGTTTGACGAATTAGAATGTGTTCCAGTATCTAAAATATGAGATGTGAGGTTGAAATGAAAGATACGGGAATACAAACTTCTGAAGCTATATTTTTACAATATCAAAAGATTTTCGTTATTTTTACCAAGAATTTTATACGTGGGCAATTGAATGTAATTTCACGTTATGCATGACTTGTTGCTTACATGTGATTATTTTGTAACGATACACGTTATAAATGAAACGGGGAGAAAATTTTATTTTTTATAAATTTACCAAAAAAATGAATTGTATCAGTAAATAGATTTTTACGTTTAATTTACAATGTAACATGAGTAGCATAATTCTCATTAGCTTCAATATTATGATAATTAGTATAGAATAGCTGGTTTATTAATTAGTAGTCTCATAGCGCCAGCTAATAATAATAATAATAATTATTATCGTTTAATATTACTGTATTATGTTTTAATCAATTAAAAGAAAACATTGACATAGTTTAACGAAATATGTATATATAATTAATGGAGGGAAAGAAAATTTGTAATATTTTAATGTCATTATCATTGAGTTTCATTACTGCAAGTTACGTAATACTAGCTTGTAAGTTAATGAAATATTGGATAAAATGTCCATTCGGTTTATAAGACTATGAATAGAAAAAAATTAACAAACTTGAAATTAATATTAATTCGATGCGCATAACGAATGAAATTGGCAGGGCGCGTTTTCCCCTTTTAATTCCACAAATAACAACCACTTACTCACACGAAAGCAGAAAAATGAATTTCGCAATTCGTAGGTTTATGACCAACGGGCTGAGAGTCCACCGCATCACCCAATGATGATAAATTTCCGAATGCCCATAAGGAGGCAAATAAAAAGAATGAGAATATGGATATCAAGGCGGCGAGTATAAAAAAGAGTGGAAAGAAGGTGGGAGGGAGGGATCGTGAGAACAACTCGGCTCACTTCACTGACGATACATTATTACACTCGTGTCCCTCGCGACGTGCATATATGCAACTTTTATCCTCGCTATCATTGCGCGAAAACGAAGCTCCGGCGAGGCCGCACGACGAGCCTATAAAGCTCACCCCCGAGCCATAACGTCATTTATACTTTACGCCCGTCCTTTGCCGCCCGAATGGAAAAACTTACAAAGGATAACGAAACACGCGCCACCAACACGCTACGCCTCTTCGCCCCCCCCACCCCCCACTGTAACTTTAGATTACATTAAAATGTTTATAAAGTATTATTTTTTATCCTTTGTTTTATAATAATAATAATGGTTTACGATGATAACGCACTTGAGCGCTGAAAATATGCTAAGACTGTCTGTAAAAAGTTTGGATCTGAATATCTTCGCAACCGGAGGGACTATAAGCACGAGGAGTTAAGAACAAATATATAAGTTCTATTTCCATCTTATTAAAAACTGTCGCATTTCATTGATATAAGGGACTTGAAATTCCATTATCTTAATAAGAAAAATTCTCAATTTCCATTAACTCACTATTATCGTCAAATTTTTAGTTTCATATAACCATCTTTTTCTCTTTTTTCCAAAATTTCATTCTTCTCAATTACCTTCTTAAAATAATATATTTTTTCTTTCATCTACTTGAATTTTCCATAATAAACATTAAATTTATTCTCATTTCTCTCGAAATCATAATAATAATTCTCTTGGAAAAAAAAAAATAATGATAACTTTATATAACCATTAACGTCAATGTATATAAACTATTTGCGTACAAGTGAAAGTATCGAACAACTAATTTCTAATATAATTAAGTAAAATATACTGCAAATAGTAATAGAGAAACGATATGAACAATATACTCTGTATACCATTTATACATATATATAGATATATATATAAATTTCATGTCGTAATTAAATTTCGAATTACATAGTTTTTAATTTTTTAACTCAAATAACTCAAATGATTATTTTATGCACCAATCAAATTAATACGAATCTTATGCATTCCTCACAAAGTGGATTAAGTTGATGTAATCTCGTTCTAGTCTTTTTCCATCTGATTTATGTGCGTAGTGCTTTTTTGTACTTGCGTTTGTGTGTGTATTGGCCATTTTATAGGACATAGCGTGTAACTACGTATAATTTTCTTGGATGATAAATTTTCATTTTAAAATATACTTATAATATTAGTTCATAGTAAATCTGTATTAATGGCTTTCGACAATTGACTGGATACTCTTCATACACAAAGTTGTAAACGAATTAAATTCACGGCTGTAATAACAGCCGAAGGCATTTTTACTAATAGCATTAGAGTGAGCTAATAGAATGAATTAATTGAATACATGTTGGGCTCGTGAAATGTATCAATAATTTCGTCTGATTATTAGTTGAACGTAATATTATCAATTATTCTGAAATTACGTATTAGAAGTTAAGTAGTTTAGTATTAGAAGTTAGGACAAAAGTTATTGTTAAATAGTACGCCAGTATGATACATTACTTTTTCAGAGCAATATTTTAATAAAATACAGCGAGAGAGAGAGATAGTAGTAATTCAAGCGCATATATCAAGTCATAAAGCAAATTATTGCAAACATTTATCGTCATTACGTCGGACGTAGTTGGGCGCGCATTCGAAAGAAGAAATGCTTACTTAATAATTCTTTTGATTGATAGTACGTACACTCTAAACGCAACTTCCTCTTTCCCTATTAAATGCAGATATTGAAACCTGTAAATGTGTTGATGTCGACCTTACAGCATAATGGACTCATAAACATGAACCGCTGGCTTCTCAAGTTAACACGCGCCTCATGTACTCAGATTGCCCAGCTCTTAGGGTTCTTTCTGTCCTCCTCTTCCCAACTCGTCTTCATACTCTACTTCAGCCACTTTCTTAAGCCCTTCTCAACTTGCGTACGCTAAAACGCTAAAGCCACTGTCTTGATATTCGTATTCTGTTACCCAGCTGCGGAAGCTAAATTAATCGCTAGAGAAACCATTCGGTTGTTGAGTATGTTGAAGATTTATAAGTGACGCTGTGCTTGATGTGTCATATTTGAATTGTGTAATGTGAAACGCCTTCTGCCGCCAGCGCTATAAATATTTTATACACAAGCCGACCTTATTAACCCAAACAAATATCACGATGCTAATAATAAGGCCAATAAGGTCAATAAGGTCAATGAGATTAAGTACTCTTCTTCAAACTACTTTCCCTTAAAGATTTTGCCAATTATTGCACACTAAACGAAATCACATGCTTTCTCTGCTTCATTTGCTAATTGATCGAATATTTTACAATTAATCCTCTCGCTTCCTATCATACATACTCTCCATTACAAATTTCGGAATCATTAAATTAACTTTTTTAATTACTGCACTTGTGTACTTTTGTGAAAATACTTCCTCCCAAAATTATGCTTCTACTCTTGCTTACATCATGTCGTCAGAACATATTAAAGATAAATAAATTACGAACATTGTAATGCAGCATCAAGAAAATCATCTTATTTAGAAAAGTAATGGATATATTTAAATTTTATCAAATATAACAAAATCGTTTGGAAAGCTTAGATTTCCTAAACATATAAATATTATAAACTGTTGGATAGAATTTCAATTGCATCGGTTTATTTTTATTATAAATTTAATAAAACTCTATTTAATTTTATTAAAATTATATATATTAGTAACATTTTAGTTATGAAATGTTTACACACGCACACACACGCATGCACGCACGCACGCGCGCACACACACACACATATTGCACATACACATATATATATTACAAAAATTTGTTTTTCAATTATCCAAATAGTTAGAGTGCCATTACGAGTCTCGTTTTGACTACCTCACATTCTCCTATAACGTATAATAATTCAAAGATGTTAGTTTAACATGGGAGGACGAAACAAATTTTAATGCCCTTCAATATTCATTGCCGTGGTAGACAATTGTCAATTGGATGTTGCACAGGTGGTTGGTTTTCCATGCCTTTCCGCTAGAATTGAAGCTTCCGCTGGGAATAGGGATTTGACTGCCATTTGTAACCTCCTGTCAATCTTTGTGGTTACCAAGTCTGAATGATCTTGTCGAGTATTATCGGAGCCTACAGTTTGTTTCCCATGTTGGACATTTAAGTTCTCATAAAAGTGTCGTGTAGTTGTAAAAGTGTTGTGCAGTTCGCAAGCTGCTCAATTTGGAAATCGGGTAGTTAAATTTGTTAAACTTTATGCAGTTGACGGGTAAAAGAGTCGCAGTCCTTTGACATTTGGCATTCAATTTAAATATATTGATTGGAAATCCGTTCCATCGAACTCAAAATAAATAATAAATCCATTCGAAGAGTTTCATCATTATAGATTACTATAGATAAAGGAACATTTAAATTTAAATATTAACTTTATTATATAATTTTTTTATTTATTTATTCGGTGGTCCAATATTTGCTTTGAATAATCTATTGATCGATTACTTTCATAAATAATTATTAATACGGGGAGTATGTTAGTATAGGTATTATTGTAAATGCATTAGAAGTAGGAAGGGAATTTTAAACTACAGTCTCAAAGTATCGACTACAATTTTCTTCGAGAGAACTTCACAATATCGCTCTTGCAATGCTCAAATGCTATTTATTTTTAATCGTCAGCCCGTATTACATTAATTTGCAAAATAGCGGATAAAGCCGCTTAAGCTATCTCTCGATAAACTTTTTATTAAAATGATTTGGGATCTCATTGGAATTTCGCTGTGTACTCTGTGTTACAGCTTGTGTGTAAATAATGGGAACAACATACGCTTCACAGTTTCATCGGGTAGAGAGCGGATTTGCACTATTACAAAGATTGTTTTCCAGCCTGGCTGATGTCCAAGGCGCCACATCTCCAATACTATCTCAATTCTCTTGTATTGCTGCTGGCTGTGTAAAAGTGATTTCACTCGGGCAATTAAATTAGAACGCTAGTCGATCGGATGAACAAAAAAAAAGAGAAAAGAGAAAAAAGAAAAAAAAGGCTCATCGGCTACCAAGTCCCCTACCTACCTCTCGCCCCCACCCCACCCCCTCCACCCTTCTTTCTATCGCACGAAGCACTAATTTTCTCAGCTGCTTTTCAAATAATAACAAATAATTATTACAAATTTTCCTTGCATCAATGCACCTCACACGCCAGTGATACATTATTTTTCCACTGTATACCTCATTTTGTCTGGTAATTTTCATTACGCTCATTATTCATTATGCGGCGCTTTATTTCGTGCGCCACTGCCGAAACGAACTTTATTAGGTAGAAGAGCTTATAATTTTCATTATTATACTCTGATATTTAAGTTGAAATGTTTTGGCTTAGAAAATTGAATGAATTTATAGAACAATTATATTCTCACAATCAATCAATATTCGGTGAGCCCATCCTCGTTTATTTACCTACATATTTTACAAATTTCTTTGCTACATATACATACATATATATATATATATGTATGTGCGTGTATATTATTTATTGAAATTGGCAGAAACTTGGGTAAGCCTTGGTACACCCGTAAAGTTAACTCTTGAAACATTTATTTCATATATATATAAAAAAAATGTTTATACGCTAACTCCTTTGAACGAAATTGCTAAAATGAGAGTGACTTTGTGGTTGTGTGTGTGTGTAGGTGGCTGGTTGAGTGTGGCTATGTGAAAGAGCGAGGGTACCATTAAACATCTACACCGCATGACTGCTCACTTTTATGTGAATGCGCATGTGTTTATGTAAATGTTTTTTATACGTGTGTGTGTGTGTGTGTGTGTGTGTGTCTGTTTGCGGGGTGCTACTTCTAAATAAATATATTACACAGTACTCGAAACTACTTCCAGACAGTAATTATAATTAAAACATAATGTTAAATTGGTTTTTGAAGATATTTTACACACTTAATTTGCACAATATAATTCAATGACCGTTGAAAAATAATTAAAGAATTTATATTAATCACCATTTACTTTTTCAGAATATTGTTGAGCATCGTTATATATATATATATATATATATATTATAAGGATTAAGTAAATGAAAAATGTGTCGATTTTTTAATACATATTTACCGGTAATTATAGCTGTAATCGTATTACTGAAAACACAATGACACGCATATTGAAGATATTTCTTTAATAAATATATTTAATTAAAGTAACGAAGTTTTCATGTTCTTTTGAGTAGATTTTATGCAAACGCAGAAAAAATAATATTAAAAGAGAATGAATAATTTACTATGTATAACTATTTTATATAATCACGTCTGTAGGATATTATTATTTTATAAAGAGAGAGAGAAATACTTTATATTTAGATGGAATGTAATTTAGAACCAATTAAAAAAAATTAATTACAATATGAATTTATAAAAAAATGTAAAGGCATAAATTGTTCTGCAAGCTTGGGAATTTTTAATAAGGTTAGTAACGTATGATGGATTTCACCTCGAGTTTATTTCATTTGTTAACCATTTTATCATTCACTTAAACGTGTAGGGAATATGGGACAATATTTTTTTTTTATAAAATATCATACTGATTTATTATATTTGATTTGACGAAATTACAAGTGTTATTATTCATTGCATTTTGAAAATTCTCCACCCACTACAAATCACGCAAAAAGTATATTTTGTATTGACGGTGAATTATAAAAAATTTTCTTTCATTATTCAGCCAATATATTAAGTTGCGTACGTATTATTATTATTATTATTATCACTGATATCAGAATGAAAATGAATAACTGCAAATATTTAAAACAAAAGTATCCAATGCACTTTATTTATAGTTTCTTTTAATTTTAGATACTCGAAGTTACGACATACTTAATTTCAAAAGTGCAGTATTCAGCTTAAATGCATATAATCCAATAGTTATTAAAATACAACGACGAAATGTTTTAAAGCTGACTTAATAATCTATTTTAATTGTGGCTTCGTTCTATAAATCATTATGAAATATCAAGAAAGAAAGGCAGTTGATAATATTTTTCATTATTCCGAAACTCGATACTAATTTATTAAAATAAGTACTCGGCCATATATACATATATACGTGTATATATATATATATATATATAGGTATATGGATAAATAAAATGTTTGATCGATATGGTGTTTAAAATTTCGGATAATATTTACATTTGATCGCGCAATTCATCATAATAACAGTACTTTTTCATTGAAACTTTTGATAATACGAATGAAGAACCGGAACGAATTTAGCAAGTTATATAAATTGCAAAGTCTAATCCCAAATGATCGGCTTAAATTAAAGAGGGCGGCTATATTGCGTTCTATCATGAATAATAGCAGTGGCAAAGTACCTCATGTGATTTTCCTAGTTAACAAAACTATACGCAACGAGGCTTTAAATTATTTATAACTCATTGTCTGTCGATAGAGAAATTTTAATAAACTAAAACCGCAATTCAAAATCATATTATAGCTCGAGCTACATGTGCTTACAGCCATTACGAATTTGCTTGTTTATAAAGATTACTGCAGACCCAACACTCGAATTGTACAAATATATATGCTGAAGAACATTATGTTTTATGTAATGGGGGTGGATATTATGTTATGTACTGTATGTTTGAGAAATTGTTTTGGACAACATAAGCATTTTTATGTGTGGCGCATATCCACGAACGGCAATTAAAAAAATCTAATACATTATTTATTGATGGTGTTCTTGTATATCATGTATGTTGGAAAATAATTGTTATCTGTTTATAAAACAATGGTTATTAAACAGTCGAAATTCCCATAATATTATTATGATAATATATCATAATATTAACAAAAGTAAAAATAATATTAACAAATTACAAGTCATACGTTTAAGCATAATTGAACGTAATAAATATTTAAATATAAAAATAAAAGTATGTATCAAACAATTCCTACAAATGAAATATCAGTATGTCATTTTTAAATATTTCTCAAATATTGATTTCAAATTCTACAAAATGTTTAACGTCATAACTCATATTAATTATGTTAAATAACAAATATTATTTTTAATATTTATGTGCATTTATATTGTTTATATTTGTTAGTGCTTATTTATTATGTCAATTGTCATAAATACTGTATTATGCTTTGTTTCACTAAAAATGGAAGTGTGTAATAATTTAATCAAATAAGATGGCTTATGTTTCATTAATACCGATAACTAATCACCGACATTAATTCTTCATATATTTATATTTTATTTATATTGAAAACCTTAATGTATAAGTATTCGAAATTAAGATATTTCAATACAATTTTTTTAAATGTTTGTTTTTAAATTTATTTATAAAAATAATTTTTTCAGAACGTAGGAACAAAGTTTATGAATATACATTGATTATACAAAAAATTGTATTGTAACTAAATAATTTTTGTTCTAATTATTTGTTATTGTATGTAAATTAATAAAATTTTATGAACAATTCTAATGTTAGTTCATTAACGTTATTAAAGATATTTATAATTGATTAAACTATTTTATTATTTTTTATAATTAGACTTTTCGATTTACAATAAATCTCTTATAGTTTTATAAAATGCACATAAATCTTAAGAATATTTATCACTAATTTTCTTCTCGAAGATTACAAAAAAGATATTTAGACGAAACATATTTAACGTGAATTAAAAATTTTTATTATATCAAAAGTAAAATCGGTAATCTTTATCATCTATCTCAACTAGTACAATAGCTTTTAATTCTCCAATTCTTTCTATGAAATCTTTTGCATAATCATTTAAAAGGGTCACATAAGGTATAAAGGATTATAATGGCCAAGATTCATTCGCATAATGAAATGAAAAAATGAGTGCATTTTTTCAAAATATAATTTAATTATATCTGGCCACTAATTTTTATGTACACATCAAAATTTTACAATGCTGTATTAAAAACTTAATAGAACGGTATTTTCTATAGTACATTATAAAGAATAATGTATATTTAATATTAAAAGATTTCATTATTATTAATTGCGTCATTTATATCAGTGGCGATAGTATAATTCAATAAAACTATCTTGTAATGATTTTATACATTTTATATACTTTTATAAATCAAATTATAAAAGATAGTTTGTTGATAATTAGTAAAATCACCTTCGCTTTATGTGATTTAGAGTACAGAATATATATTCACAAATTGGTATTCTTATCATTGTAAAGATGAATGATGTATAATGAAAAATTTTAATTATAGGGTCTTTTTTATTTATGGTGAGACTACTAATAAATCAGAGTTTTATGAATTCTAAAAAAATTCATCGTTTTTAGTGAACTCTATTTGCCTACAATCAACCCTTATATAATATTATAGAAAGACTATTGAATTAATTAAGTGTATTGAGATTATTTTTTTTTTTTTATGAATTACTTTAATTGGATGAGTAGAGTTAACTTAATAAAATTAAACAAAAAAAGATTTTAAACAGATATAAGTAGTAATAAGACCCCTATTGCTAATATATTTAATTATACAATACTTTGTAACTTTGTAATGAAAATCTGTTTAGTATATATATATATATATATGTGTGTGTATGTGTGTGTGTGTGCAAATGCGCGCATGTTGTTACACACGCATGAAATGTTGTAGACGTATATGAAAATTTTGAATTTTACTATTGATTTTAAAGTTTAAGCTTTACAGTCTAAATTGTATTATTAAATTCTCTTTAATTTGCTTTAAATTTTGTTATTGTACGCCTAATTATTTTTCATTCATTTGTATAAGTAAACTAGTCATAAGAATAAGAATTAATCATTCCACCTTCACATTCAAAAACTCATCGTAATATCTCGTTCAATGCTAAGATAATATTTCCTAAGCTTAAATTTCTCATTAAATTCGAATGATTTTTCGCCCAATAAAGTATACAATAAAGTGCAGTATCAATGCAGAATAATATCTTACATAGACTCCTTGCTCATGGCCGAGCCGCCCACCCTCTCACTCCACTAATGCTGCTTAAGTATTTCCTTCTTACTCTATGTCTATATTTACTGCCACACATTTTTATATGCAAGTTTCCAAACACTGACCCAATTTTGCAGCAACATCGCAAAACGGCTGCTCTTATTTACAGTTCGTGCTATGCTTGATATACTAGGAAAAAAATTTAAGGCCACATGTATATATATATATATATATATACATATACATATATATATATGTCAAGCCCTTTTCTTTCATATTTTCCTTTTGCCTTTCTTTCTCTCTTTTGATGTCGGAATATTCATCCTTAATCCTTCAGATTGCAATATTTTGCTTTAGTTTTGCTTGATGTTGATGAAGTGAAGGTGATACATATGCCACTGATTCTATGTTTTTCACTTCCTCCTTGTTACTTCTTATGATTTATCAATTACTATAGATACTTCTTATATTGTAATAGGGGGAAAAAAATATTAATTATCTTTGTTCTAGTGATTTATGATATTTCTGTTCAAATACACAGCTAACATAATATTAACTTTTTTTTCTTTTTTGTTACATTATAACAGTAATCTTGACTATTTATTATAATAAGTTTCGAATGCATTTTTCGTCGAATTAGAATTAACAATTAAATTGGAAAAAATTGATACGAAAACATGAACAAGAAATCAATAAATTATTAATGTTGATTAATATTACGATGCAAATAATGTATATTATTACAGGGCTGTACTAATTGGTCAATATTATTGTTCATTTACTTGAATAATAATTTGTTATCGCCATTTGGTACCTTATCATACGATCAAATTAAAGAGTTTGTAGTACAAGGCAAAATTATTAGGTTCATTGTAATAAGAGTCAAATTGCCGATGGCCAAAAGATCTTAATTTCATAAAAGCTTTTAAATTTATACTTGAAAAAGAAAAATAATTTGCCTTTTAATTGGTTAATAGAATATAGAATTTATACGCCGGGGTATATGTATGACTTTTATTGCCCACAGCAAGAGCCGGAGCGGGGAAATAGACAGAGAAGGAATTGAGATAATCAAAGAGGAAAAGAGCGCAAGAGATGGAGCTAGAGAGATAGAGATGGAGCTAAAGAGAGGGCAGAGATGGAGCGAAAACACGTGTATGGCATAAGTTTAGCCGAAATCAACCAGTAAGTATCAATATTTTTTGGGTTTTAGCTTTGCTTTTAAAGCGAGTAACGTAGTTAGGCGATTATTACTATTTCATGAAATTTCATTACGCTAACGTACATTTGCTTGTAGGGGCAACTTGTTACTGTCAATTTAAAAATAATTAATACCTAAGCATTCTCGTAATTTCTAATCGAAGATGTTTGAAGCTTTAGGACGAGTGTCACAAAGAATGTGAATTAATGTTTTTTCACGCAAAGGTTTGACTGGAGCATATACGCAAAATTAAATAACGTATAAATGTATTTTTGCCAATGTGATCAATACGCAATGAAATTAGCGTTGAGCGAATGTCCAAGAGAGCAAGGCCAATAATTACATTTTATAACATTGGACTCGAATATGCAGTTTTAACACTTTGTAGCTCGCCATAATTACAGCTAATCATACGGATACTTTATAAAAAAAAAAAAAAAAAAAAACCA